>DWDX01003850.1:0-12512 GCA_018245675.1 Agara michaeli
GGATTTTTACGAATTTTTACCTCCAAAGGAAATTGCGGCGACGGGGGCGGGACGACGTCGCGGGCAAAAGCTAGTTATTAATAAAATGACACAACGAAATGAGAATATACAATTAATTTGAATGCACAAAATTCGTATAACAGTAATGAGTACACTCAACTGTACATACCTCATTTCATCTGGCGACGATTGGATCTCGCATCTGTGGCTTGACCGGATTTATTAATCAATAAAAAAAAAATGTACATCAACTGTCACTCATTAAAAAAAAAAGTCGTCAAAGTCGCGGACCGTATGAACTGTGCACGTGCCTACATATTTTAGCGGGTAAAATAAAGAAAGAAAAAAAAACGTCACAGATAATATCGCCGATCGCGCGCGAACATGGCGAAATTGGAATGTTTTTAAAATACTCCCGCGGGCGACGGATGCTCGGTTCCGAGTGCCAAATTTAAATGCGCGTGAAACACTCGCGAGCTGTATGTTTTCTGCGTTCCGAACACGCTGACCGCGAGGACCTCCACACGTCGGCTGCCGTCCGGGACGGCACGCGGGACCGCTATGAAGTAGCGTACACCCACGGTGCACACATAGAGTTCTAAACTAATATTATAAAGAGGATTGATTTGATTGTAAAACAGGGATGTGAGATTAGTGCAGAAGAATCAATTAAATAAAAATCGATTATTCTTTATTCAAAATTAATCGATTTGTCAAAAATCGATTAATTTAACAATAAATAATTAAATTTAAATAAAAATCGATTATTTTTTAACAACCCTATTGTAAACTATTGACAATAGAGCAAAGTGATGCACTACCGCGCGAAGCCGGGGCGAGCCGCTAGTCTTGTATACAAGCCGTGAAGTTAAATAAATATTATGTAGCGTAGATTCATTATTCTATATTTTATATAGATTTTACAATTATACCACTGTATAAAGCGCAGTCAACAGACTCCACAACCGATACATAACGTCATACATGCACAGCACACTTAATAACAAAATTGGCTCCATTTAAATCTGCGTAATCTTCATAAATTTTTAAAAATCAATATATTACCATTAATACAATCAAGCCTAGGCCCTAGCGTAATAGACAGAGAGCACAAAGGACTAATTATCTCTATCCTTACAGACCTGTTGTACTTCTACATTCACCATCCCTTTCATACATATACGCCGACTGCAGGTGCAAGGGGAAAACAATTATCTCCTATCTTGTCTAAACTGGTCAGATACTGATAGATGAGGGATTTAAAAGTCCGCGAAATAGTTACGATCATTTCTTTGTGTTAAGTTATTTTAATTACATTCCGAAACCATTCCGCGTACCATCATTTTAATTAGACGCATTTAAAATTAATTCTAATGCGTTACGAGTTTTCCCTATCGTCCTATGCAAAGGACGCGGAGGTAGAATTACTTTTACGGAGACTATTACATCATATATCTATTTAGAATTACCTCCTAATCGCCTTAAACGGCACATGTATGAGAACAAAGAAATACAAAGACGAATTATTACAATTATTCCCCTTTTTGCTTATTTCTGTACGACTTGCAACGATAATTTTTGATAAAACTTTAACAGTAATACGTTTCACCGTCCCTGTAATCACTACATAGTATAAAACAAAATCGCTTTCTCTGTTCCTATGTCCCTACGTACGCTTAAATCTTTAAAACTAAGCAACGGGTTTTGAACTTTTGATACGGTTTTTTTTAATCGATAGTGATTGAAGAGGAAGGTTTATATGTATAATAACATTTGTATAATAATATATGCGCGGGACGAAGTCTCGGGCAAAAGCTAGTTGCTAATACGTTGCAGTGCCAATAAAACCTTATTGTAAAGGATAGTATTTATAATAGTTCATTATACCTCATGACATATTCGTGCACATTCTGTTTAAATAAAATAGTGGCCATTTTCACATAATTATAAAAGTCGTTTCGTTGCACTACGTAATGTACTACGGGATAGTCCCAAAGTGCACAAATTAATGGCGACCACAGCGCCACCTGGCGTCACCGCTCCATGCACACCGCTATTAGTGCAATACGCCATATGCGTATGGAAACACCGATCGATCTACTTTCCTCATATTCCGTTTGCATTTAATTTCGGCATAATAAAATAAGCAGTTTAAGCCTTACCTGAATGCTTTAGCCGAATCGTCCAGCTTAGTATCAATCAACTCTTGTTTCCTTACCTAGTGATATAAAGGTAATGTAATTGTACAACTGCATATTTGAACTGTACTGCTGTATTTTAATCGTATACAAATAACATTGGTTATTAAGAGTGTTCAAAAAATAATGATAATATATCTCTGGGCACCAATTAATATTAGATTTAACTGTAGTAAGATGCGAATTGTACCTCGTATAGAATAGGCCGCGGTTGGAAAATCGCAACACTGATTTTCAGTGAGTCCTAGAGTTGATAGCTCAAATAGGACACACAAAAGTACTTGTTTGAGACAGTTGCAAATAACTGGCTATATTTCAATGTTGTGTTAGAATAGTGTGTTTTCGTAAATTCTCCTATTAAATATTCTCAATTGTGTTTACGAAGTATTGATAAATTCAAGTTTGCTTCCTTAAGAGTCAAAAATTGCTTGCAATGTATACAAAACAATTCCATTCACTATTGTTTGTATCTATCTGTATCGGTTGCTACCGGGCGTTGGCATTAAGCCTTACGCGTATTTTGAAACAGTACTACATACATAGTAGACATCGCGTGAGAGCGTCCCGGGAGTCGCACGTTCTCGTCTTTATTTCTATCGTAAATAACAGTGTGTAGAAAACACAGGAATGTGTGCCCTCCTCCGTCGCGATAAGATCTACAATAGCGGCGTTTATTCGTTCAGTTTTCAGCATCGCGACTCGCTTAATTACTCGACAGTGACGAATAGAATCAACGTGCCGTGCGAAATTCCTATGAAATCTTTTATACCGAATGCAAGTGATACAGTTTAGAGTTGCATTTTTAACGTGGAACATCTACGTCTCCTTCACGACGGCTAGTTGTTATATTATATCCGTGTCGCTATTGAAATAATCTTATGAGTGATTGAAACACGTCGCTCGATATAGATAAAGTTTTATTGCCGCGTTTGTTTTATCGTTTCGGCAGCTATCGCCTAGTTAATTACGCTAACATTATTGCCGTTGATCGATTACCAGGTAAGTGGGTTAAGTACCTAACACCGTGATGTCTGTCATATTAACTGCTGTGGTCTTATAAACCGGTTATAATTTATCTCAATCTTTTGTTGTACCTAATATGTTTATGCCGTGTTTTAGAGCGTAAGTTTATGTAATTGGCTTCAACCGGCTCCAGTCGTTTGCTATTGACGATTAATAAAATTGTTTATCTATTAGGTTAGTTCACTCAATTTCATTCATTTCTCATTCTAACTCATGTAGATCCAACTTCTTGTTTTTATTTTGTTTATTTATCTGACTTTGGTCTAAATGTATAACATTTTAAATTCAACAGATGGCTAAATATGCATATAAAATATAGATATAAAGTGGGTAGTTACATTTATGGTGCACTCAACGCCTTGTCGTTGTCAACACGAAGCCTCCCAGTCTGTCTGGCGGCCAGTCTGGCTTGAGGTTTCTAACAGATTGCTGAGACGTGCGCATAACTGACTAAGGAAGAACGCACACTTATAACATAACAGTCAAAGTATGATATAACTTACACAGCGGCGGAAATCAGAACACGTATTAACACATAATACAACAATACCTACAATTTCCATCTAAATGAGATTGTAATAAAGCATATATATCTCTTTCACTATTTGAATTAATTTTTAATGATTATTTTTCTGTTTTTCAGGTATCTTAATATTTTCGATGACATCAAAAACATCGGTATGGTATAACATAAAAGTTCTCGTTAAAAACAAAACTAAAGCTAGCGGTACGAACAGCCGAAGATCGCCACGTTTCTCTGTTTCGAAGGCGCCAAGGTATTGCCCAAACCGTATATCATGCTTTATAATATCATAGGAAGACATCCGACTTCGCCCGGAGACTCGTTTAACATAAATATTTGCAATTAAAATTAAGCTTCGGCACCCTATCCTTGCTATTATTCAAATTGCAAGCCACGGGAGACCTCAGAAAGTTTCAAATTAATTAAGAGGGTCATAAGACGGCCCGTTAAGGAAATAACAATGGTGGGTTTCCACCTTGTAGCATTATTTATTGTAGTCATGAGGACTATTGCTTACCCTGTCATCATCTCGTGGCTTTTAGGCTACCCTTACCCTTTAAGTTTCTCTCATATTTGCGTGCAACCCTCGTTGCATTCAAGAGGTTGAGTAATGTTCATCGTTCCTAATGTCCCTGCGGTTAATATGGGAGTTATAAGTCCGATGTTCTCTTAACATTGTGTACATTCTTCGCGTACTATCCGCATAATTGCTGCTTTGATATGGGTATGGAAGTACAATTACTAACACTAACTTATACTTACATAAATACGTTTTTAACTGGAAATCCTATATTACGCCTTTAATTAATAATGTGCTTGTAAACATAAGAAGTTCGTAAAGAAACTGTGTTTACTCGACTACTTATTCAAATATCTCTTGCCTATAATCTTATTTATGTTTAAAACGGTAAAAAACTCTCCACGAAAGATGATTATATAGAATCTCCAATCTAATACTCATTGTTAAGGAAAAAAAATATCTATTTGTAACCTTTGAAACTCGAGCAAAATATCTGCGCCTGAATAGCCAAGACCGCAAAAATTTAGCATCGTCTCAGTGAATTATATTCAGAAGCGTATTACTTCTTTTAATTTTCATTAATGTAAAACCTTTCTCCAACAAATTAATTAAACTACGCAGACTCAGGTCCGATAAGACTGCGAGTTAACCAAATATACTTTTACAAAACATTTCTCGCCTTGAAATCGCTGCTAGGAATTCAAAATAGTTCACGTTGCCCTTTGAAATTTAAGCGAAATACGTCTGAATAGCAAAGACGCCTAACAAATCAGTCTGTTCTCGGTGAATTCTCGGCGAACTCGCTGCAAAATCCATTTTACACACATTCAAGGTGCTCGCGTTACTAACATCTGGAATTAACCTTCCAAGTTGGATTGGCAGAGGGCTGATTGAATCTTGTTGTATGGAACACATTTACATGATGTTTACTTAGGATAACGCCGTCTAAGCTTGACATTAGCAATTCATTACACGTTTACTGTTGCACGTTTTACCAAAACGACTGGAACCTTACAAAAATCAATATAAAGAGTAGTAGAAAATTTCGTATATGATACATTTAGGAACAAATATGCAGACCGAACAACTACAGATAGGTGGCCGTATTTGCTACGTTAAATGAGGTGTCAATATAAGACGAGAGTGGCCCAATACCATTCGCAGTGTACATCTGCATTCAATTTAATGTCATACCATCACGCCTGGTCCCTAACGTGGTAGGCAAAAGGCACCGAGTGCCAAATATCTCTGTCCTTACAAAACTGACGTGCTTCGTCTACATTCATCACTCTCTTCAAGCATACACGCCGGTTTCGAAGACTCCCCCGTCAGCCACTCCGGAATTTTTTAAACTTAGATAATATAGATAGAAACTTTACCAAACATTTAATAGGATGAAAGTAAAATAATCGCTTAAAAATGTTTTTAAATTCACTTATTTTAGTCATCTTAACAATGTAAGTTTCCTATGTGAGTTTTTCAAAAGAACTTTATGTTGCTACCTCCTATAAATAATATTGGATATGCATAATGCAGGCAAAGAGAACAGGACGTAGACAGCCAACATTTTACCTGTTCCACCACAAAGAAGAATTCTATAAAGAATTCCTCTGACGGTCTCCCCAGAGGCAAGAAATTCTGTAATAAATTTTTTATCCACTTTGAATGTTGATAATATGTCAGTTGTTCCAGAATTTCCAAACATCACATAGAATTTAAAAATAGTTTTAGCTGGGATCTTTATATAAATATATGTATATACATATACATTATCAATACATGTTTGATACAAGCATACTTGTAGAGAAAACTATTATCAAACGATCTAATATTGAACTTTTGTGTCAATGACCTTCGATAATGAGGTAAACAATCGTAAACTGCCTCACTTATCGTTTCTTAGAACGTAAAGTGCGCCAGTAAATAACAACACACATTGATTGTACACTATTGATGTTTAGTTACGATTCGGCTGTAGGTAGGTACTTAGATTTTTTATTCGTGTCCTTTTCGTTGACTTTTTACTTCGCCACTTAGGTATTTTAACTTATTTAAATTATGTTTAAAATTGTTTTGAAATTTATGTTTTATTTTGTGCCTCCTGTAACCGGCGAAGGACACCTCGCTACAAACTTTGCTTCGCATCATTTTCAAGAGTGATTCTATAGATTTTATTATTTATTATATTAAGCTCATTTATTTATAGTACCTACATCTACATTTACAGTACAGTGTATTATCATTCTTACAATCAGAAGTAAAGTTTCATAAAAAAGTGTAATTAAAAATACACTTACGTACTGTTGATAAGCAATGTTTATGTTTTATCTGAAACTAACATAAACACTTGTTCAATTCACACAGTCAACGAAGCTGTACTTGTATAATATTCATTAGTAATGACTATCATTGTCAAATAGTTTGCGTGTAAACTAAAACTTTAGTTACGTATCTGCTATTACTGATTGTAAACTGGATAGCGGACATTCAGTACTCAGAGCGTAATTTCAAAGTAAATACATGATATATGTTGTCAATCACGACAAATGATGCAATCATCACACTTTTATAAAATTTCCCTTTGCAACTATAGCTCTGTATTTGCCTACGATTCCACCTCATAGCAAGTGACGCGCAACGTATGATGTCGCAAAGTTACTTATCTACATAACAACAAATTGCACGTGCAATGTTAAGAAAAGGTTATGTCAAGTTTTTGGTACCCATTGGTATTTGGCATCCAGTATAGTCATGCGATACAATACATTAAATAGTTTGTCATTGCTAGTTCACTTTGAGACGTTTAATGGCCTATTGCGGACAGCCGCGGGCGCTGACACTCGACACCAGCGGCGAGATGTATCACGAGTAATGAACCTCGCATCTGGTAACTGGGACGGCAGATCCTTTTACGAATGAGAACTGGAATATTTGTTATGACTATTGTTAAGTTTATTTACATTTTTGTCTAAGTACTTATGTATTTAGACATTTATACATATATATATGTAAGTTTATTAGCTTTACGGATATCACACACGCTCTGTCTAGTTTTGGATTAGATGTAAGTGTGAGTCGTCTTGTGATGTTAGTTACTTTTAAAGACCATTTTATTTTTCAAATTTACGTAATTCAAATATATGTATTATTATTTAAATAATGAAGTTATTGATGGATTGAACTAATCATAATTTTCTCCACGAACACTGGCCACGCATAGTCTTGTCTATTACACATAGCATCAATGTACATGACCTGCATATTAATCATCACTTGTCCTATTTGAACTCTCGATTTGCCAACAATATGTCAAGCCAAGTTTCAACTAAATCTGTTACATAATCATCAAAACAGATAGAGATTTAGCTTTTTATTTATAACTCCCAATATTAGTGTTTTAAGAATCGCGTATTTTGTCTTTTTCCCTCTAAAGGCATTCTAATCATAACGCAGAGAAACAAAACATTTAATATTTAGAACAAGGTTATTCACGATTTGTGAATAGAGGTTTTAAACTCAGGCAGACATATTTGTTTTAATTATCCATTATTTTTTATAGCATCTAATTGCATCGCAAAAGTAGGTCTAAGTTATTACATTGTTAAACCAGTTTGGTTATAGCTTGGACTGATACATATCGAAATAGCCTCAGTGTACCGTAGTCTAATTCATAGCAATGAGTCATTGCATACCTTAGAAATCCAGACTGTGAGTATTCCGTTCTACCCTAAAGATAGTCCCACACGGAATGATTTCCTCTACTTTATGATATTGTTTTTTATTTATAACAGTTATTTTAGAAAACAGGCGGTCAACCCAGTTTATGATAAGCTGTGCGCATTGCATATAACTGTACTGTATAAGTAGCTAATTCAATACCTACTTCGAATCAAACAGCCTTTCTTGCAAATTGTCTGTTAATACACCCCGAAGATTAAAGGCTACTAATAAATGTAAGAATAAAATTGAGGCACAGATATGACTAAAATAGAGGCACACACACAAGGGGTCATTTACCATCAGGTGACACGGTCTGCCTTTTTTTTATTTAAAAATTATAATAAAAACCAAGGCTGAAATACAGGTACAAGTAATGTTCATTTTACTTCTGAACACGCCTTGAAGTTTGCTGTTGTCTCATCATTGCCAGACTTTCCCAATCTTATCTGTGACAGGAGCAGTGATATAATATATGATCTCGTCATTTTGTTAATTCGCTGTTAATTATCGTTAATCGGCGACGGTTGAACCGATTCCGTGCATAGATATTTTATCTAGTTGGGCGAAAGTGATCCCACTGGCGAGCCGCCAGCGCCATAGATATCAGGACAGACAAATATTTCGGGCCCAATTCATTCAAGCTGTGCGTGCTCTGCGCCAACACGACCATAAATCCAGCCGCTGTTTATATGGTGGCTTAATACAAACAATACACTTTGTTTATTATGATCAATTTTCATGGTGTGTGAGAAAATGCACCATATTTCACATAGAATTGTATTTTATCTTTAATAGTGTTTTATCATATGAAAATGCTTTATTTTATTATATCTAAAGTACCATTTTTGGTATTATTAAAATAAGAAAGGATGGTACACTTTATGCTAGGCGGTCACTAAACATTGTGGTAACTTTATGGTTTGTGGTTTTGAAGCTTAACGAACAAACAAAATCGGCTATTCTCGATTCAAAGACTTTTACTATGTTAGTTTAAAACAAACTCTACTTGGAAATGTAAGTGTAGAATGTACAAATGTTGTTCCCTGGAAGTACACAAAACAATTTTTCTAAACGATGTTGAATATTCCACACATCGCGGGGTCGTGAACTGGGACGCTCAGGAGTGCAGAAAGAGTAATGTGGTTGCATTTTTCACGCGACTATATGAGAATGCACTGTCTCTGTAACATTACTACGACTATACCTGCGCGCGTGTAACGTCTGATATTTCGTGAAAAGTATTCCCACTTCATGAATGTCATTGTCTCCTACTTTACCGGGGCCGACAATATTACTTTGTTTGAATGTCAACTCATAGTTTTCAAGAAAATGTTTACTTTCAAACTATTTATTAAGTAATATAACGTGTCTATCTGTCCTTAAGTAGGTGTTATGAAACATTTTGTTGCAGTTTTTTATGTTATAAAAACTGTGATGAAACATGTAGATTGCCAAACATTAAGTGGTCACTGCATTCCGTTTAGTGTATAGGTATTGAGCATAAGATATTTCTAGACTTCAAAATAAAGAGTATCGCAAATGGTTTTGTCCTTATGAATTTTACTTAGGAACGCCTACCTCGCTGAAATACATATTATAATTTATATAGTATCTTTTATTCCCCAATTGTTCGAACTTTGTTCTACCAGTCATAGCTTTGCCGAATTGTTTACATTTATTGTAAATTTTATGCCAATAGTCTTAACTTGCTGTCAAACGGTAAACTTCATATGATTTTTTGCACGTGCACGAGTTCAATGATACCGGTTTAAACTAACCTACACGTGACCTACATGATGTATTTATATATTGAGACATTCACGATATTCCGAACAAAATAATATCTGAACGATACGATACGTACACACTGCTATCTATGAGCTAATATTTTAAAAGTTGTCGTAGATACTTTACATTATTTATTTTTGTATTACAAAAATGCGGAGAAGCATTAAATTACATTTTCATACAGCAGTGAGCAGAAAATGTACACGTAGTGAATATACTATGATTCATGTGCCCTTTTTACTACTGGTTTGGTTACATAAATTATATTGTATCAGCTGTGCGTAATGAAATGTCAGAAGTTATTCAAACCATTCTGAAGATCTTATTTAACCACAAATTATGAAAATTCATTAAAATCCTCTTGTGGCCTTTAAGGTACATTAGTCCCGGGTTTTTTTTAATTGTAGAAATCTTAGCCATGACAGGTAAGTGTTATGTATAAACGATCTTAGTCACAAACCTCGTTGTATGATATCCGTACTGTTTCCTCAAGGCCTAAAATTCCCCGAACCCAGTTTAGAGTTAGTTTTACATTCAACCTACATAATACATTTCATAATTAACTCCAGAACCCAAGCCATACTCAAACAAAGTGAAAATTGTAAAGAAAATCCATAGTAGGTACATTGACATTACAGATGAGATTATTATTTTACCGCGTTCCAAAGCTTAAACGTTGTTGTAGTGCTAAACATTAATAGTACAAATATTTACGTTCAAATAAACAACGTCAAGACAGTTCCGTCGCTAACAGTATCAAAGGATTAATGCTAAGTGTAACGACCTAAACGTGACTTATAGGTTATGAGAAACAACATTTTGTTGTACTAGGAAGGAATGTCTAAGAATATCATAGTGATCTAGATACAAAGGTCGACGACATCGCTACTGTAACTCTCCTTACAGTGTTGGACCATTTTGATAATCCGTTTACGACTCTATAAAATATTTAACATGTTTTTTAAAATGACCACGTTTGAGACCTAACTTTTCAGGAGATGAAAGCATTAAGAAATGTTAGTTCTTTGTATTCTTATTGTATTCTCGTATTCTTTGTATTGTATTATCACCGATTGTAAATCTGTTCGCCATACGGGAATTTACTCTGATGCTGCCGTGGAACATCACAGAAAACAAACATCAATAATATATGTATGTATTTCTAAGTAACTGGAATCTAATCAGCATTTATAGACAATATTAGCCTGGTTTGGATTTCAATATCCGATTCCGAGGCCTGGCAGTTATCTGCATTTTTAAAATCAAATAACGTTTGCTACGAGGTGTAAGGAAATGATTATAACGAACACTTACGCATTCAAGATCTCTCCACAATGTTTTCTAAAACGGGTAAAGTCCTCTTTATTTGGGAAGATCCTTTTCGAATAGTGGAATTTCAAAAGCTTGACCTTGAACATGATGAAAGACTTCTGGAATACGAGGGTGTCGATTGGCTTTTTAATGAAATTGACATAAGAACATTAAACGTTACGTGAAAGATAAACAACTCTTACGCCACAATATGAAGCTTCTGCCCCTAAATACATCAAAGCTCAAACGTGACATGACAAGAGTTAACTCAGTGGACCCAAAAGCGAATTTCAACCGCAGCCGTGACTTCAAAACTCAAAGCTTATTTCAAGTGCATCTTTCAACCCTTCACTCTCATTTTATATATGTTTATTACCCTGACAATTCCATATCACAAACAAGCAGTTGACACTTATAGCCAAATGTATAACGTTTAAAGTCTATTAACACACGCGCCATGACGACTTTAAATCTCTATAGATGTACAGAGAAGACACGAGCTACGAATCGTTTGAAGTATGAACCCTTATACTTAAGCAAACTCCTGAAAACAGTACGGTGTCAAGTGGAATGATATAGCAATTGGCTATATAGTGACAGTATAATGAACATCAAATAAATTGTATCCGCGGATTGAGTGTTCATGTCACAGACAGCAGCGTAACACTTAATTAGCTCAAACACAATTAGTCTTATATTTCTGGTAGGTCGAAAGAAAATTTTCATTAAAAATAATTAAACGTAATATGCATATTTATTCAAATTTTGCAAGTAATATTTTTGCATATTTTTTTAAATACCGACTTACACTAACAGCCTCATTTCTACACTCCTATTAAATGTCGATGGACAGACGGACGTTTGTGATTGGTGCTTGCCAGTTCACTACTCTCTTTGAGAAACATATCGAGAACGACACACTAAACTAAATTCAAAGACATTATAGTAACGTTAAAAGCACTTTATCTTGCGTAACTAAGCAGTGTAGTATAGTGACGGACAGCACACAAAATTACTATTGCGATAACAAGCGGTGGCGTGTATGTAACATTCATGTCACCAGTAACACTATTTGTGAGTAGTTTGATAAGATTTAGTAGAATTCATAAACCATAAAGAACAACGCCAGCGGTCTCTCTAACGATAACTCTTATCGTTTCGAGTTATTGTACCTAATGACTTATTTTGTAGTTAATGATTAACCTAAGAGTTAAAAGAGTAGGTCGCTGACCTCTACTATATTTGTTTGAAATGTAAATAAATAAATTTGCTTGGGTACCGGATTACTTCCTACATCTAGAAAGGACCTGAAACATAATGCCTCCAAAAATTTGCTTTGCGGTTGGAGAAGTATGACAAAGACAAAGACAAAGACAAAGACGTTTATTTGCACAAATATGGGTACATATAAAGATGTTACAAGTCTACT
>DWDX01003851.1:0-12508 GCA_018245675.1 Agara michaeli
GGACAATTCCACACGCGGCTATCCGATTCCAAATTAGGCAATTGAATGCCTGTGTTATGGTAACCGGACAGCTGATATACATACATACGATATAATATAGATATTTTTATCACACAAATGTTAGTCCTGGATGGCAATCGAACCCACGACTTCCAGTTTTGCAGTCAGGGTGTCTACCCCTTCGACCACGAGGCCAGTTCCGTAATTAGAACTGTACATACATAGGTAATGTACTTATACGTATATAATTGTTAGCAAGGCATATTAATTGTTGGCAAGCGAACGTTTTGTGCCTAATGTCGGTACTGCGTCGTCTATGGTCGGCGGTGCGTTACTGGATACAGGCGGAAGGTGTCCCATTTCGCTAATTTAGGGGCGCGCGGGGGCGAGTCAACAAATCTGTACCGCGCCGCGGTCCGTTCATACCCCGCTCTGTTACTGTTACAGAGTAAACAAATATTGGTCCATTACGTCACACAGCTGAGGCTCTGAAGCAAAATAAGGACCGAAACAAGAGATACCATCACATCAGGTCTCTAACGGGATAGGCAGAGAACTCCGAGTGCCAATAATTTCTATCGGTACAAACTTTTATTTGGTTCAGGTTCAATGTTCGCTTTCGAAATAATTATTATGGTAAATATAGAATAAATATAAATTATATACATACTTGACGTGCTTCTTTTGTTTATTAATTTTCCTTTTCCATTTTATTAGAATTACACATACCTACATAGGTTATGAGACAATTGTTACTAACACAACATTTCCGATATGGAATTTGATATCCGAAATATATAAATTATTATCATATATATCTATTCATTACTCCATGCATATTTATATATGTATAATAATACGCACAAACATACTAATTCGAAATCAAAATCCAGTTAAACTTTAAATTAAACACAATTGTGACTTTCGTAAGAACATGTTAAATGTGTAATCTGTGCCGGAGTTGTTCTCGGCAGTATTTTGACACGTTTCGATTAAGATGCCTTTAGTGGAATAAATATGTTTAAATGTATTTTTAATACCTACTTAGACATATACCTACAGGCGTGTGAATAGAACAAAAAAATGTGTTGATTTCTATCATCTATAAATGTACCTAAATTGTAATTGTTGACTTTGAATATGCAGTGATAGTCTAGTGATTTGAATTTCAGGCTCCCACTCGGTTGGTCCGGGTTCGAAACTGACGTGCACCTCTGATTTGTTACGTGCGTTTTATAATTTTATAAATTTAAATATCACTCGCTATAACCGTGAAATAAACTAGCACACGTTACAGTGTGTTATAAAATACATAATATTTCTAAGGTGTGTGAAGTCTGCCAATAAGCACCAACGTGGTGTTTACGGCTGTAATATCTCCTTATCAGAGGAGGTCCAAGCCCGGCAGTGGACCAATAAAAGTGTTGGGAAAACATGCGAGATAGCAATAGCACTTTTCCCGTTCTCTCAACGGGGCGACGAGGCTCGTATTTCAGTCGGCACCAATTTTTAACGATACATCCGGGGAATTCCTCAATCGAACCAAAGTATTGTATCTCGAGGAGATTTATTAATGTAATTATAGCGGCATTTCCGATGTTTATATACGATATCCGACACCGTGCAGTAATATAAACAGTTCGTTCGTCCATATCCGCCGCGGGAACTGCGACCGCGGAGCCGCCGGCTGCAGCGCTCTTGGCTACTTTCTGAAGCTTTTAAGCTCGCATTTTCCGACCCGTCTATAGCGAGGCCTTAAAGCTTATCTATAGCTGATATAGGTAATCATTTCTAATACTATCCAATCTGAACTTCGCCAGCGCGATTGACAAAGGTCTTACTATTCGTCTCTAATAATAAAACAATAACTATCTGATTCCAAATTAGACCATGGACTGTGTTGTGGTAACCGGACAGCTGATAAACATACAAATGCGTACACATTATATATTATATAACACGAAACAAACAAATATGCTCATCGCAAAAATGTCCTGGAAAAAGAACCTACGACCCCCGGTCTAGCGGACATAGAGGTGATGAAATAAGGTCGAAAAACACGGCAGCTAACAGTTGCCTTCAATACATAGCTATTCATATATCTACGTAGACACCTACAATACAGCCATAAACAGTCATGGAGTTAGTACGAGGTTCTTATATATTATAACTTCACCTATAAAAATTTTAGTGACGATTTAATGAATCGCATTAAGCTTTGTATGTGGGTACTTAGATGTGAGGCGGGAGCCTTCTGTTACGATTGCTGCTCGTTTGCTGATCATTAAGTTGCTTATTGAGGCTGACACGCAGAGGCGATATCAATACGTCGCCAGCTTTGGTATATAGCAACGTTTTACAGCTTATTCTGCATATTCTAGCTCTCGAAGAAAAGCTAGTTTTAAGTAATAATAATACCATCACGCCAGGTCCCTGACGGGGTAGGCAGAAAGCACCGAGTGCCAAATATCTCTATCATTACAAAGTAACTTAGTAAATATCTGTATTTAAGCAAAGTAGGTGAATATTGAAAAAAGTTTACACAAATTCGTAATTATTTGTTATACGTGTAACCTGGCAACCAGGCAAGCGGGCCACCTGATGATGACCAGGCAAGTGGTCACCGTCGCCTTCGGCCTACAAGAGGAATGAGGAAGGAGGAAAGAACAATGTGTTGCCGGTTTTGAAGGAGAGCCCTTTTGCCCGTGTTTCTTGGAGAGCCCCACGTCATACCGCTCTGGGAAAATCTAAGATGGAAATTCACTCCACATACACGCGCGCGGTAAACGCGAACGTGTAAACCGAACTCTGGAAGACCGCCACGGGTCCAGCCGATGTGGAAGAAACTTCAAGTTTCGGCGATTGGTGCGATGGCGGAAGGGTGACAAAGGCACTAGTTCAGATAGTTCCTCGGAACGCTCACCATTGTAAGGCCGTAGACATTGTAGACCTAAATTCGAGGGAATTTATTTTACCTACAGTTCAGCTGTTCGAAATTAAATTAAGTTCCGTTGTGACGAAAAGTATTAGGAGCGACACCGAATTGAATGGACAACGGTTAATACAACAAACGGCTCGTGAGAAAACAAATACGCGCAGTCAATGGAATTAACAGTAAGAATAGAAAATAAATAGTAGGTACATTAGTAAAACGAAGAAAAAAGCGTAATCGAAAACCCGCTTATCCGGGCGGGTGTAAACGGGAACAAACATACTATAGACATATCGGGTTCCCGCCGCCCGCCGCGCTGTCAAAGTGACGTTTGTTTTGGCGCCAAAATACATAATGCCGAGTCGAATCCAGTTTGTTTTCTTGACGCATCACCGTACGGTGCCATCGTTCCCGTGCCGCCGATGGTAGTTTACGAGCGACGCTGAGCCATTTCTCGTCTTACGCCAACGGGTTACAATCCATCGACGTATCGTCCAATGGAAGCGTGGCGGCAAATTGTGTTTGCCGACTTGTAATTCTATATTTCAGCCGCGAGAGATGGTGGAGTGAAAAGGTAAACATATGGAAGTTATTTTAGTGAATTCATCTTTGGTGTGTGTTTAAAAAGTGGCGCCGGGAACGCTGTCTGATTGACGTCGGGTTATGGATATTTTTTTTCGACTGAGGACTTAGGTCTCCGTTTGTAAACTATGACTATATCAGTGTGTTACTGTAAACTTTCTATATTTAACGTGGAAGTTAACTCGTTTGTTTACGTTTCCGCCTCGCTTACGGACATTTTTCATTGATGTTAATATGTTTAATGCCGTTTATTGTACTTACGGTTTTGATTACATAATCTGATTTTTTTTTTAAATGTTCATTTCAGTATCTAACCATTGAATACCTACATTCAAAGACTAAATCAAAATCCGCTGGTCTACTGTATTCCACAGTAACTCATGAAGTAAGAAGCTCTAGGGGTCGTAAAACTCTCACCTGGTATAATCCCGCTTGCAGTACGTCTTCCCGTCCCTGACGAAGCACGTGCAGGACTCGTCCAGGAACTGCCTGCACTCCTGGCACTTCAGACAGGCCGCGTGCCATTCAAGGTCTGGCGCCACACGTAGGATGTACTGGTCGTGGATCTGGCCGCCACATCCCACGCACAGGGAGAGCCGTAGTTTCTCTGAAAGAGAACAGACACCTTAAATACGTTTAGAAACTGAACTTACTGCTCACAATGCCATCTGTTGATACAAAGTGTACATTACGGGTGTAGGTACAGAATGGTACGACGTGGAACAAATAAATTATTTTGATCACTTGAGCTAATGCCTTGACCAAACACCAGACAAAAAAGAGTATGTCTTCTCTAGTTAAAAGGAAAGGCCTATGACAGTAACGAGATATAAACTTAAAAACAGGCCTCAAAGCTTATCGCAAGGTCTAAAACCGTACGAACGACTAAAATTTAACTGCCGCCTAAGCACTTTAATGTAGACGATAGTGTTTATTATAAATTTTGTTTACATTGTAGCGTAGACGGTAGTAGGTACAGAAACTGGCGTGTGCGATGACAGGGTAAGCGACTAGTTGTGGTGTAGATGGCGCTAGCAGCTAACGTTCTTTATTTAAATTTCAAATTCTAATACTTCACGTATGTAGGTACGTGTCTGTCAATAGGTAATACGTTTTGTTTACCTAGATCTGCAACAGCAACAGCAATTAGCTGTCTATTAGCTGATTTGTAATTAAACCAACGCTTGATATAATCATATACATATAAAATTTGTTTAAAAAAAATTAAAATTATTTATTAATTATTTGTCAGCTGATTAAAAAAAATTACGTTACGTTACGTTTGCTGGAAGCGTAAACTCCCTTCAATTTCATCTATCAATCATTGATAACATTCATTCACACCCTATCACACGAATTGTTCAACAAATTCATCAGAATTATTATATCTACATTTAGTTTTATATTGTTGCACCCTGTATCTGCGTCATAAAAACGATATTTACGCGTAGACCTTCGCATAAAGCGCTACATATATTAAAAACATAATCTTTCCTCAACTATGTAACACGAATTTAATGATCGATTTTATACTCGCGACCTTCTGTAGCCTGTGTTTACGGCGAGGCAGGGTGTCCCACGTTGATTGGCGGGGGAAGGTTGAAACAATCATATAGCAGGGTAATGTTTGAACGTGATTGATTCATTGAAGCGAGGTCGCTACCTTGTATATTAGGAAAGGCGGACAATACCTACCGAATGACGTCACAGCGATATAAATAAGCTTAAAGGGAGCTTTGCTTAAAAGTATTTACTCACACACCTACCTATGAACAGTTTGTGTTATTAAAGATAATTATTACGTGTGTTTTATTGTTTGAGTGGCCTCTTGAACAAGTGTTTTATTTTTATTTATATTTTCAACTTCACAGCCTTGACGTCCGTAAGTAGGTATCTATCTACCCTTTTAAATTTCAATGCCTATTCGCCAATTTATAGTTACATTTATTTTTCCTCCTTTGCTCCACTTATCATCGTTAAGCGTAATTTTTCTTTAATTTTCCAGGGCTGCAGGGTTTTTGTCGAGTGGTTGGACGCCCTGACTGCTAAACCGGAGGTTGTGGATTCGACTCCCACTCAGGACAAATATATGTGTGATGAGCACATTGTTGTGTTTTTACTATAAATTGTATCTTATATTCAGTCCTACAAACTCTTCTATCTTCCATTGAAAGTCTTATTAGAATCGGTTAAGCCGTTCCAAAGATTACCCCGGACGAACAGAAAGACAGACAGAGTTTTTTTTTTAAAGATTATTTGCGCCTTGGTATATTGAATGAAGTTTAAGCATTTTTATAATTATCATTCATCAGTTCTGTGCCTTCAGGGTGTGGTAGACCGGAAGAAAAAAGGCCGGTACACTCGCAAGCAAAAATTGTTTCTGTAAACCTACATACATAACTATAAACGGCAAATAGGTATTTTTGATTTGGGTACGAAAGCTAACATTTTTTCGTTCGGAAATAATAAATAATTTAAATTGACATTTCGTTATCGCAAGCCCTCGCTCTCGTGACAGCGATACGAGTACAATGAAACGGAGCACGCGTAAATCCCGCCAATAACGTCGGCCCACAGACTCGAGATTACGCACAGATTAAAAACAATAAACCGAGATCCAAAGACAATATTCCCTTTAACGGTTATAAAGAGTGAATAACAATGGAATTATGAATAAATTATTCTTTGTCAGACAAATCGATATGCAGGGGAGGCGTGGCATCGCGGCCCCACCTCGCGGCCGGCTGGAGAGAACGGCGTTGTCTCTGTCTAATAGTAGGTACTCTCCTTCGCGCGTTGTTTGCATTCCGCAAACTTTGAGATCCTAATAATGTTATATTACTTTGACTTACACTAACATCGCTTAGGGTTGATTTTAATTGTTTTCAAACTAAGATACCTACAGTTAGGAATCCTGAGTTAGTTCTTATCTATCTAGGGCTGTAGTGACAATTTTAAGAGCCTTCTCTTTCTATCGACCGTGTAGTCCAGTGGTTACTGGCTCTGTTTGAGCCGGTGGTTGAGGTTCGATTGCCCTTCAGCACAAATATTTGTGTGATGAAGTCGTTTCGATTTCTGTTTTTTTTTGGAATTATTTCTATGTACTTCTAACTTATATTACCTATTATCGTTACACATCACGCTACGTCCCTAACGGGGTAGACATTCAATAGGTACCTACTGAACGTCAAATATCCCTAGAGACTATTCGACTTTGAAAAAATTATGGGTTATTAACCACGATGAGGGGAATAAGAAAAAAAAAATTGCATTAGGTAGCTGAAAAAAAAGGCCTCATTCTTCCGGGCCTGGCCTGCTTCTTCTACATTCATCACTCTCTTCACGCACGCCGAAGAGTTCAGGCTCCTCATCAGCCAGCATCTGACTTTTGCTCAAGATGCTTTTTTTTACTTATTTACTTACAAGTTATTACTTTATTACTCACGAGTTGTACCTCGAACATGATATCTACACAATATCCCCGCATGACGACTGTCGGGATGGTTTCATGCGAAAGTGAAAGTATTATAAGATGATAAATAAATGGTGCTAATTGGTTGCAGCGGCCGCCGGGGCTGCACGGACCGGGCACATCGACAGAAAATCTATACCATGTATTAAAGACAAAATCGTTTATTTGCACAAATATGGGTAGTACCTACATTTGAAGATTTTAAAGAATTATTCGTTCAATCCATATTTTTGATTTTACGACGTACAAGTTTAAGAAATACAATTAAAATTATGATAATTATTTAATATTACTCAATTATTACACTAAAGTTAACACATATGTAAGATATTTAAAATCAAATTAATATGTATTATTGTCTTTTAAAATTATATTTGAACATGATTCCCAATAAAAAATAATGTAGATACCAAAAGCGGTAACAAAAATAACGATAATGGAGCAGCATGGTACAGAAGGTTTTAAGATTCCCACAATTTCTGGATAGAGTCGTGCCAGGTAGTGGGTGACTTACGCTGTTTGCTAGTTCATTTGTAGGTTAAATAAGCGACAATAACACGAGAAATCGAAAAGAAGAAAACAAAGAAACAAACAAAAAAATGTTTATTCGCGTTCTTTATTTATCACAATGAACATAATTCTATTAAATACATATTTATTTGTTTTGTGTAACTGTATTTAATGAAGTGGTTTAAATTTAAAACTTGTGGTTATTCTTAAACATTAAAACCGAAAGCATTAACTAAAAACAAGGCTACAGTGATAAAAAAAAATATAGCACCTAATGAAAATCAATTATATTCTGAACGGTACTTGCATCTTGCATAATGCGGTCCATTTTCTTTAAAACGACCGCATCTCGACCGGCAGGCATCGTTACATTCGTTTCCGCATAAAAATAAAAAAATAATCTCGCAAAAATGCATTTAACAAAAAAACTGCAATTAAACAATGTTATTTTACTGTAAGTACCCACTCATATTGTTACTGCAACGTTTACGATCTCGCCGGGAACTCGCTTCCGCGTCTCGATATAAATGAGGATTTTTAATGAATTTGCCACGAAATATATATTATGCATTTTTATTATAAAGAGGAAAAATTCGATTGTTTCTTCGTATTGAATAGGCTCTGAAACTACTGGACCGATTTGAAAAATTCTTTCACCGTTAGAATCTTACATTATCCCTGATGGACATGGGCGATAGTTAATTTTAAAAAAGTTTGGGATCCGTACGAAAACTTCGATAATGTAACCCAACATGTGATAAAAACACTGTAAAAAATCGTTATATCGCGTACGCTGCGGAAATCATTGACAATAGAGCAGTGATGTAGCATCGTGCGAAGCCGGGGCGGGCCGCTAGTGTTATATATTTTTATAATCCGACTTAACGTTTCTTCGTAACGGACAACGGTAATAAACCTTGTTGGGATCGAGATTGCTTGTGCAAATACAATATCATTAATTAGCCTTTTGTTTTATTTTACTAGCGTTCAAAATTTATATTTGTACTTACTTTGAGTGAATTTTGGCAGAATGGCGTTCATATTCTTTGCTTTGTGAGATTTTTTTTTCTTGTGTTCGCTGTCTGTGTTAGAAAAGCATTTTTTTTAACCATATTCCATAGTTTTAATATTTTCTTAATGAATATCAATCGTAAAAATAATTTTAGATTCTTTAAATTTGTATCTATATTAATACTGTTTCATTAATGATATTTTTGAAACTCCCAAAACATAAGTACCTACTAGTAGGTACATTTCCCGCCAAAATTTGAATATTTTTAAACATACCTAACTGTAATACCTAATTCCATTTTCAAAGCGAAACTTAAATTTTCAGATATTTTTGGCCAATCGACATTACCGAACCAAACAAAGTAATTCAATCGTCTGTCTGTCTTTATTCATTTATAGGTATATGTACGTACCTAGCAAGTACTTATTTGTAAACAGCGATCTATAGGTGTAGATACTACAACTGATAAGTAAATAGAGAAGCATGATGCCGATACTAAGTAAGAATATATAGAAGAATAGTGTGCATCAATACGTCTACAAGTGTGATCATACCGTAATATTAACACGGGATCATTTATCACTAACGACCACGACACGACCACGACCACGACACGTATGCACGGAAAATCTAAAAGAATATAAAATATGTCATTCGTTTATTTTATTTATTCAATCTTTGTTTTTGTTAACAAAGCTAAGAGTGAACTTAAAGCACAAAAATATGTTACTTTGAAGCAATACTTAAAACTGAATAAAGTATATCTTTATATATATATATATATAAATCTCCTGTCAGAGTTGATAGACTTGATAGACTCGAAAACTATTGTAATGAAATATTGCACATTGCACATTGCATGTAATTTGGTCCCAATATAGTTGCTATCTCCATTAGTGACCTCAATATTTATTGCAAATTAAACTTTATAGAACAAAGGTTGCAATTATTTCCATAAGTTTACAACCCTACCCCGTTAGGGACCTGGCGTGACGGTATGTAAGTTTTCAACAGATGGCGGTGTAAGTTAGCATGTCGCCAGTTGACAATACTGGAAAATGACAGTTGAATAGTTGAATAGTGGTTGAATAGCCACGACGGATGAATAATTTAACAATAATAATAATAAAATTGTGGGACACCCTCAAACACGCCCATTATTTGTTCTAAGATCAACTGTTAAATTATCAATATGAGTATTTAAAAACTAATAATTATTTTTCTCAGCTAATAGTTACCATTGCGCTGACTCTAGTTTAGAATCAGGTTGCCCTGAAAATTGGACCAAGACATTTATTTATTTTCGTATTTACATTTTTTTTATTCACGTTTTAAAACAGTATTTTGCATATATTCCATTCTCTGTCTTTACGTCGTCATCGTTAATTATAAAGAATTGTTTTGATTTTATTACTACCTATATGTATTTTTGTGTGCATGTTTGTGAGTATGTTGTGTGTGTGTGTGTTTGTATGCGTGTGTGCGAGGCTGGTTTTAAAAACGCGTGCGTTAGAATTTATTGTGTCAATAATGAACTGACCGGAGACCGCCGCGGGATGGATCAGGGTTGGCACTCACTTGAAAAAAGATTTAGGTATTAATGATTATTTTTTAATAAATTCATTTGTTTAAAATATGAACATATTCTCTATATATAAAAAATTGCACGCTAATATACTTATTTTGATTTGGTAGCTTTATATGTTTATAGAAATTGGAATATTATTAACTGTAAATAAAATCATATTAAAATGTCGTTTCAGTGCCAAAATGGTATAATAAAATAAATGGCGTTTTTAAATAGTCTATAGCATATATGAAGTTTATTACAAGTGCAATTGTACCTATTATTGTTATTAAAATATTATAATTATTTATACTATACCGCTTATGATTATGATATAGCACAGGTACCAAAGCATTATTGTCCATTTTAATTAATTTTTTATTGTTGTTAACAAAGGGCGGACTTCGTGGCATATTCTACCCACATATATTAGAGCTAAGTTAAGTCGTAAGCCTCCTAGAAATGATACATAGGTATACAGTCACGCCTGATTCCCATAGGGGTAGGTTGAGACTAAGGATTAACAGCGGTTGTGGTAATGACAAACTTCGTATTCCTTTCTTACATCAAAATCCTCAGAAAAGCTCGTTTATTAGAAGGCAAGGAAGAAAGAAATAAAAACATTTTTATTTCGTCAAAACTTGATGGTGAAAATACACATTTCATCTAGATCATATACTCTAGACTTTATGTAGAGTATATACGTTAGATATTGTAAAAGCAAATATAAAATAGAAAAAATTTTAGATATAATATAAAAAAAAAAAAGAAAAGGTACTCTTGACCTAGCCTTCCTTAAGTACATACGATTTGATGAAAGTACGCCTGGCTCTCACGACTCTACCTTTTCCGCTCGTCATTGTAATTGTGTGTAAAAATCATCCAACACAACAATAACATCAAACCGTACTAATCATTCCGCGCGTTGCAGTGTAATCGTGTTTAATTAAACATAGCAAATTAATTGCTCGTTCACTAAATCTGGTTGGTCTTAATCTGTGAACAAAAACTCATTAAAATATTAATGAGCGCTAGTTATTGTTTCGCGGTCTCGCAAAAAAATCGTAACGTATGCCGTTGTCGCATTATCCGGTTTTATCGGATCGGATCGGAGCGCCGGTATTCACTTTACGCAACTCAACCAACCCAACACTTATTTGTTTCATATAGTACCTACTATGTTATACTATGAATTGTAAGCTTATATTATGTTCCATCTAGTTATCTATTACTTTGTTATCACCACCAGTACATATTCTGACCTCCACCCTGGATTGACTACTAGAGAATGCCTTTGGGAACTTGTGAAGCTCAGTTATAGGTTCGACTACGAAGATTACATAAACAATAGTAATATCTTATACCAAACTAGACAGAGCGTGCACTATGCTGACAAGCTTACATTACATACATAGGTACTTACACAGAACTCATAGGTATGCATTCATCAGACAAAAGCATATGTTACCGATATATATACGTTGGAATCGAATCCACGACCGGCTCTGCCTGCCATCATCAATTAAACTAAACTGAAGCCCAATTGAATTATGTCTCAATTATAATTTGAAGCGATTTTAATCGTAAAACTTATTTTTTCGTCATCCGGTATCGTGTGCAGCCGACCGTTGGTCATATCAAATCGGATGGTGTAAACGTTATCAATAACAGCACATTGTTCTAACTGCTGTTAGATCTCGCGGTAAAATTAATCACTCAGTTACTTAGTGTAGCTAACTATTCCTACATTTTTCGCATAGCTTCGTCTTGTATGTAATTAGTAATATGATTTACTAAAACATTTTATTATTTGTAGGTTCCAAAGTGAAGCAAAATTCAAAATTCAACTCAATTGTGTTCTAAAATCAAGTTATGACACACATC
This sequence comes from Agara michaeli, assembly GCA_018245675.1. Taxonomy (NCBI): domain Eukaryota; kingdom Metazoa; phylum Arthropoda; class Insecta; order Lepidoptera; family Hesperiidae; genus Agara; species Agara michaeli. Next base: position 11,960 of record DWDX01003851.1, read on the forward strand.
AATTGTTGCTGATGAATATCAAATAAAAAAAATATTAAAAATCAAATTTAATTAGCTTGCGACAACCCTATTCTCAATAATGAAAATCGGAGGCGGCTCGCTTTGCCCCGCACAAAGGCACCGCTACACGCACTCTTATCTCCGCGATTACCATCGGGGGTAGTCAGCCTCGTATACTTAGTGTACCAGCTACACTTCCAACTATAGTTAGATATACTGCCAGCAATGTTAACACACGCAATATCCTAGGCATATCATTCGGTACATATTTGTGTCTATGGTCGATTAACTTTTAACAAAATATTATATCTAAGATAGACTGAAAATCCACCTGACCTCTTTTATAGATCAAAATTAAAACGATCTTATCTTTTATCTTTTACAAATCAAATCTTAAACGACTCAATCTTTTACAGATCAAAATTAAAAGCTTTATGTTCATACAGATAAATTAAACTACCTATAAAAATGACGAAATACTTACCTTCATCTCATTTTGAGAGTAGATTTGTCTCCAACAAAGGAACAAGAAAAGAATTAATGGTAACC
>DWDX01003852.1:0-12505 GCA_018245675.1 Agara michaeli
GACAAGCATTTATAAAAATTACAATTTGTTTATATGATAAAAATCGCTATGTAGTTATAGTTATATTTAGAATCAGGTTCAAATTCTGTCACGCATCTCTCGCTTTACAGTTACGGGAGTAAAGCAAACTAAAGGAAACTACACAATTCTACAATATCCTTTTGGGGATATTGAATCTGCCAAACCGCACTTGTCCGTCTTGTCCGTTTCATCCTGTGAGGAGACCTGTATACCCAACAGCAGAATGATAACTAATAGAGTTGCTGATTAAGTCGATAGACCGAATGCTTGTTTTCCTCTACATAGCAGACGGAAATTGTATGTGTCCGTAAATCCTCTTAATATATTTGACTAAACAGAATTTATACTATGCCCCTAATGTTTCGGAATCCGAGAGGATATCCGTGTTCAACAGTAAAATATTAAAGAAACAGAATTTATTCCGTATGGCTACTAATCATGGAATATTTTAGCTTATAGCAATATTCAAGTACAATGATAAAGTTACCTATATAACAACATATTTTATTTTGATATATAGTTCACTGTTATTCAATAATATTCATTTGTATCAAACCTTTAGTTCACCATACCTATTGGTTTATATTTAATTGTTTCTTCGACAAAGTTTGAATTAGATACTACTCATTTCTATACAATCGTGATGTGTTAGTCATAAAAACCCTGTTATTCTATCACTTGTGGCCCAAATTACACGAGTAACGCCCCGATTCCATATCAATATGTCTACTAAGCATTGTAACGTGTTGACAACAACAAATCGGTCAGCAGATGCAATATTCGTTTGCCCAATGTTGATGTTTCTGTTAAGTCATCGTATAAAATATTCTTCTGTATCATATGCATTAATTCGATGTTTCATATTCCATCCCTCTCCGACTTTAGAAAAAGGGCAGTCGTGAAAAGGTAAGGAATGCAAAGTATATAGCATGTACACTGACGTGGAGCACCCGCATGACCCCTGTGGACGTCTGCCCCCAGCTCGGGCCGCCTTGACCCAGTCCCCAGCACAGACCCAATGTTGCCGACACTGCAACCTCTCTGTCTGCAATGTACCTGATAATCTGCTTTCTTTGTATAACGGGGACCAACGATTTAAAAAAAAATAACCTTACGAACTATCATAACAACTTTTATTTCGACTTTTGCATTTCGTTATATTGGGGTAAAAAAAGTTAAACATATTAATTGTAAATATTATTAGGAAATGCATCTTTATTGTTTAATTATACAGGAAATATTTCACAATAATTTGTAAGTGCGAAGGTGAAGCCTTTAATTAGATATTGGCGCGTACACCTATAGTACATTTTATTATTTGCAAAGTTTTCAAGGTACCGTGAATTTAAAGCTTTCTGTTTTCCCAGCGCGCTTCATTTATATGCATCATCAGTTTCTGTGAATGAATACTGTGTATTCAATTTTATTGTTACTTAAGATATTTGAAATTGGCTTTGTTATGGCAACGGTTCAAAATTTTTGTTGAAAATGAATGCTTTTGAAACTCATTGATTACAAAAGATATATTAAAATCCGTAACCCTACCTAAAATTAGAGCTTTTATATTCTCTTAACAGCAATTCATAAAAAAAATATTCAAGAGAATTATATATATATTTCCGTAAGTTTCAAATTATACTGACCCCAAATCGAGCTGTGTATCGTTCATATGAATTGTACAATATTTCAAACAGGCCTTACAAGCACGTCGCGGGGGTAAGAGCAAGGGCGGCAGTGCGAGCGTGGTGGAAGCGAGCGAGGCGGGGGACGCGTCGCGCACGCCTGAAGACTCCGTGTGCTCCGCCGAGGGACCCTCGCATTACACAGACGCCGATCAGCCTTGAAGCGAACCTCGTAGATACTTTGGCCAGCCCTACGATGTAAATCAAGAAGAAGAGTCAATAATGCTCAGCTGATCTCATTCTGACATGAGCTCTTTGTATTTATACTCAATCTTCAAACATCCATAAATAATTGAAGTACACGCATGTTTTAGTTTTCTTTTGTGTTAAATTGTGACTTAAAAACAAGTAGAACACTTGTTTTTATTTTGTATATTGTTGAAATTTATTAATTTCTCTAAAGTGTATTTCATATTCTTAACCAGTAGCAGAATCATCATCTGACTCAGAAACTTCATCTGTCATGTAAACATTATTCCAATGAGAGTTGTCTCTTGGTAAGAACTGAGTATGTTGTAATTTAAATTACAGTTAAGGTATATTTAACTGGTAATTTTTGAGAAATTTATAACAAAATAAATTTCTCAAAAATTTAACTGGTAATATACTGTCTAATATATGTTTTTAATCGGTATAACAATCCTTCAAAAGAAAATAAAATTTCATTCTAGCGTAACTTTTGTTCCTTAAGTATATTATATGTAATTGTATTATATAATGGTATTTTCTCAATTTTCTTAGAGACAATATATCGATGTTCGCGTCTATATCGTTATAATATTATTGATGTTGTTGTTCCTTGTATTTTCAAGACCTTCTTACAATTTGAAATTATATGTATAATTTATATAGACATTGTTAACGTGCCCCGGTCCTAAAACTTAGTCTAAAATTGTTATTTAGGTTATAGTCGATCTATGTGTACCTAGTACCCTTAACGTTAAAATATCAATATTATAAGTCCGTTTCCAATGTGTACTATACTAGTCAAGAACGGTGTATTGAACAATAAGATTTAGATTTTTTGAGAGGAATTTTTTTTATTGATTTAATATTACTGCTCCATCTGCAGCCTAACGTGTTCAATTGCGCAACAATTACGGCTCAACGTTACTGCAGCATGACTTTTTGTACGCTTATAGAGAATTTACAATTCCGTAAGTTTAAATAAAAATTACCTCGACATTCAAGTCATTGCAGCATTTAAAATTTTCACGTTTTTTTTATGAAGAATTAAAAACCTTTAATAACAAATTAAGAACGGTTCATTTTTATAAAAGTTGGCAACACGACCAATCCAATGTTTTATCTTTAAAGTTACTATTGCTGTCATTTTTGTTCGACAAATAGTCATATGTCATAATTTGCAGATCACATTACGCTTCTAGAATTAGCATAAGGCATTTTATTTTATTAACAGAAATTCACCTGAAAATTTTACATAAGTCCCCGCTTTGATATATGTACTATCTTGTATCTTCCTCTATGTGGCTATCCTTATTACATAATTTATAAAATAACATTTGTGTCAGTAGATAAGTCCCTGTTCTACTCTTAAAGTTTCATGATACGATTAAGTTCACCTAGTATAAAATAATATTATATTATTTTTTGTATATTCTGGAGGATTTTTATTGTCATATTTGCGATGAAATGCATTATAATGTTTCACTTTTCATTTTTGAAATATGCAGTTTGAAAAAAAAACTGCTCTTCCCTTTATATGTTAATTTATGAATTAATTTACTATACAATAAAATAAAAAAACCTTAATTCGCACACGATACCGGCGATAAAACCGTAATTGGTACGTACTTTTAAGTTCATGGGCGTTGTAAATTCGCAAAAATCTTCATCATAGTGATAAGTCAAATGCAATAAATAATTTCAATCCTTGCATCGGCAATTTTTTGACTATTTCAGTTTGTTTATTAAATGCGAGAGAAAGTGTTGGATTAATATAGCCATAGTAATTGGAGACGATGTCGGTGCTTTAGTCTCATTTAATAGAAACAATTTCAACAACAAAACAGAAGAAATTAAATAATACGTGAACGTGAACGTGACATTTTATATATGTATGTAGATGCTAAGTATGTGATAAATGAATATGTTGTACTAATTAATCGTAAATATTCAGGTCAGTCAAACAGAACGCAAATCAAATGTTATTCATTATTCTTCGACGACTCTTGATGAAGGATTAATTTTGCTCCACTTTACCCTTGCCATAGTGATCAGTTGCCTAAGAATTATAATAGTGAATGCTTTATAGACTTTTTGCCACTTTAAAGACGGTGGTCGACCTTTGAACCTATTAGATGAAGTTTTTACACAACAGCTGCTATTAATTGCTTTCGATTATAATTAAATAAAAACACGTAGTTGTAAGAAAAATAAGTCTGATTGTTTTTAATGAAACTTCACCTTCAATGTACAGTTTTCAAAAAAAAACTGACGCTTTTGAAATACACTGTAAGTGCGTCTGACTTTTTTGTATTAATACAAATGAAATAATATTGCATAATTTTACTGCAACTACATACATTAATATTTTTGAAAAAGATTTTATAATTAAGTGAAAGCAAGCGTATTTACATATCGTTTCACTGTACCAACCGAACTGAATATACACATGAGTAGTCGATTGAAAAAAATATATGAAGTTTTAAAAAGCAATAGAATTTGAAACGATTGATTCCTATTAAACAACCATAATGAAGATATAATAATCTACACAAAAAAACTACACCTATTTCTATCGCGAAGTAATTATTGTTAAAAAAAATTTGTTTAGCTCTGAAAAGTGTGGTGTTCGATTCTACGGGTATACTTTAATAACTTCGAATAGGACAGAGTCTGTCTTATATAAACTTGACTAAAGTATACTAAGAGTCTTATTCGTGATGTCCTATTCGAGGTTTTACTGTCTGCTCGTTTCCTTCTTTCCGTATATAAAAAAGAATAATTAATTGGAATATGTAAATAGTAGATGATAATACTTTTGTATGTGAATGTGGCAACACATGATTTGTTCAATATTGTAGTAACGTTGGGCTTCGTTCAATGTTTGCGGTGCGTGAGACGTTGTGATGGCTAGATATTACTATGTATTATAATTATAAAATTAATAATAAATAAATGACAATGTTCATATCGCAATGTGTTTTATTTTTAGATGGTAAAATATTATACGCCGTTTATGTAATGGTTAAAGGAGGGGAAAAAATGTAAAATGAAATTTTAAATTTGGAAGTTCTGAATTCACTTTATCAGTTAGTTTCTCCAATGTTTTTATTCATTTCACGGATTTTTTTTTAAATGTTAGGTACCCTAAACTTATAAACAGTAAATAAATAAACACGTATATTAGGTATATCTCAAATATGGGATATAATTTAAAGATAAAAAAAATACTCTATTCCATTGGCTTTAATTCATATGGTTTTATTCTAATTCTACTTTCGATGCATTTCATTGCGAACTTGTTACTGAGAAGCCGGTAAGTAAACTATGGTACATGTATATGTATATATAAAGTAAATACCTATATGAATGACATAATGAATATTACATTGTAAAATACGCTAAAAAAATTATAAAAAACGTCGAGATATAATTAAAGATGCGTTTCAATTCCCGTCAGTTCATTGGTACCTACTCGAAATAGTTGAAAATACATGCAGGGACTTCGATTCGAATTGCAATTTTTATAAGTTGTGTTCAGTTTCTAGTGGTCTATTTGAATACAAAGACAGCACCCATCTAGTGCAATGTAGCATACAGTACGCATTATAATTTACCATTTGTAAAATTAAGTATGGGATTCTTATATTTCGTAAACACGTTAATAAACTGTTGTAGTATAATAACAATAAATACATATGTGTATATCAATAAATAAATATTGTTATAAGCATTTTATGCTTATTAATATAATAACTCGAATATAAAAGAAAATATTTCAATTCGAATAAACAGTCGCAGATTACACACACACACATCCAAAAAATAAACATTGAAAAAAATTGATGAACAGTTAGAATGGAACATCAAAAAATTTGTTACCTAGCAACCCTGATAGATTTTGCGCTTGTAAACAATGTGTCTATTTTTTAGCATCTTATCAATGAAATAACGAGTAGTATACAGAATGTGTTAATAATGTGTTTTGTAATATTCATTTATATTTGTAAAAAGTAACTTTAGTAGGAAAATAATGCTACCTGTTAAGGACTGAAACAATGATAACGTAAAGAAAACAATGTCTGGTAAGAAGTTCGCATCACAGCCTTCACACAAAGTAGCTGTAGTAGGATTAATTTTTCACGGTAACGGAACTAATTGAAAAAGAGTAATAATTTCAAAAGCTTAATAAAATAGCAACGTATAATTTATACACACTTTGGATAATTTCAGACAAATTAAAAATTTATTTACAAATGACAAATGTATAAATTTATAAAAATTTTTGGTTTACATTTATTTACAAATGACATATGTATAATATTTTTTTATTTGATACAAAAATTTGAACGACATTCTATCGAAAACGACGAAATTAATGTCCCAAGTACCTATACAAAGTTCATATAAGTACTACATGAATATGAATACATAGTTTGTCGCGAGATTTTTCTGTGAAATATATATATATTTTTAATTTATTGAAATGTGAAATATGAATAAGTAATGAATTACAATGAACCTAGCAATTTGACTGTAAGCTAATAGTAACGTAACGTAACATCACGCCTGTAATCCCCTAAGGGGAAGGCAGAGGAGTGTGTAAGCTAATAGTAGACAGATAATATTGCCTTTCGAATGCCGTATACGCTCAACATCAAGAAAATCGCGTGACAAGCTCTTATATATAAATTGTATAATGTAATTAATTGGTGGATTTGATTTCATTTAAATTAATTTCTTCTTTTTAGAAAATGTAAATACAAGCGTGTCATTTGGAATTAAATCGTTTTCTAAATTTACGTGATTTCTCTGTTTGCATCGACCAGTCGTCATGTATATCTTATTTAGGTATATTCCTATATGTATTTAAGTGAAATAAAAAAACCGTAATACATATAACGATCAGCAGTTACTTGCACAAATTCACCGATCAACACGTAAAATATATCAACAAAACTTTAAACTAGGAACATTATCTTCCTTAAAGTTTATATCTTCAAGTCTTGATCGCGTTTTCAAAGTTGTATATGACCGTGACAAAAGTTGTTCACGGCGCCGTCGTCGATGCATTTTCAATACAAAATAGATCAATAGGTATAACGAGTTACATCGCAATTGAATCGCGCTTTCAATAAACATAAAAAGTGATTGGATTCACCTCGTGAGGCTTAGGGAATCCACTCATTGTAAATTATGGATTATAAATTGATTTTCATCTATCACGAATATTTTAAATATACATATTAAACTAAGTTTAGAGAGAACTAAAGCTAATCGCGAAATTACAATATTCCATAACTTCTCATCTGACTTTATTCGGTGGGACAATAGAAAAATGTCATTTTTTACAAATCTGTCAGATGCATAGCATATAACAATGAGAAGTCCTGAAAACTTAATCATATAAGTACTAGTATATTTCTTTGATATGACATTTTAATCAAAATTGTTAATAGACACTTTGTAATGTTTAGGTTACCTACGTTCCTATAGTTTAACCTAGTTGCTGGGAGGGGCGCTGTGTGTAAATTTTCAATTGACTACCAAATAAACCGTTTGAACTGATAGCGTGTGAGGTAAACGGTTTTCCTTAGGCGCCCACGTAACGTGCACTTATCGCGAAACCATTGCCCAACGTACTCCTATAGCATTTCCTTTTATTTGTATAGAATTTATGTGTAAGCGCTTTTTAACTAGTGAAGGCGAGAGCTTTAGCGAGCGAGGCCAAGCGTAGACTGCTCGTAGACGGCGATGGCTGCGTTTGTAGACGATCTTGAACACACTTCTATATATGTTCGAAATCCTGACGGTATTGGAAATTATCATATAAACGTACGGTAATTGCATGAAAATTTGCTCAATAAATGTAACACTCACCGAACAGACAGTGAAGAGAGCGACGGAGAGGGCGGCTTGGGGAACTTGAATCGACTGATCGTGCGGCCGCCGGGCCACAGCGGCAAGGCGAAGCGCGGCCACCTGTGCTTCGACGCGGCGTTCGAGTGCGGCAACCTGGGCCGCGCCGATCACATCACCGAGCACGAGTACGATCTCTACATACGACCCGACACGTGCCGCCCGCGCTCTAGGTTCTGGTTCAACTTCACCGTGGAAAATGTCAAACAAGATCAAGTACGCGTTCGTATATTGGTGGCGACTTATCGAATTATTTTTGATAATAGGAAATTTAAAAAACGATGTACGTCCTAGTTGCGTGTAAGGTTTTGTACCTAGACAAATTTTACGTGCAATCAGATGCATGCCGTGGCGTAAACTGTGTCCTCGGTGAAGTAAGCAAGTGTTAGTTGACATAATTATAGGGTTCTACGCAACTAACAGAGTCTAAGGAAATATAAAACAGACTAAAGTTTGATTTTGAATTTTGTCTTAAATATCTGCACTTGCTTATATCTATTTGTTAGTACATACATACATTTTAATAGCTTGCGTCCTTGATTTTCCGTTCTTAATGTGTTCATTAATTAGCTAGTCGTTTGATGACATTAGCGTGCTTTTAAATTACCGCTGTAAATATCTGTCGTCGGCTAATAATATATTCATTACGAGTGCGCCGATTTATGTCATCCCAACTTTGTTTTCAGCGAGTGATATTTAACATAGTGAACCTGGGCAAGGAATTCACTCTGTACAACGGAGAGATGACGCCTTTGGTGCGTTCTACGTCACGTCAAAAATGGTGAGTTATAATAAGTACCTCCTACGTATCAACTTGTAAAAATAATATATCTTAAATTATATTTGAATTATCCTTATTTGAAATTGCAGTTAAGTACACACATATTAAGCCACTAAACCGATTTTATTATGCTCGAAATGAGACGAGCAACTTTATGAGGCAATACCTCAATTATATGACGGGTGTATATAATAACCAAGTTTTATGGTCTAAAATCAGTATTAATAAAGGGAATTTAAATCCAGCTTTGTAAAAACATCAGTTACCTTCTGTTATGCAATGACTGGACCATTCAAATTGAACATTTTGTTGAAAAATGCAAAATCAATGTGAGGTGCGTGCGTAGGTAGTTCAATATTATTTTACTTCGCTTCCCGCAACACGTTGATTATTCAACCGTCACTCTAAGGAAATTGACGGCAGGTCTAAATTACACAAGCGATCGGCTGTTTTCCATTTAATAGTTTATCTCAAACGCTTATGTGAACGCAATTTCTATGTTAATTGTGAAGTAAGGAAAATAATATGAAAGGTGAATACCATTTTTAATCTCCGACGCAAAGAGACGAGTGTGATTGCTCTGTCATTGTCTGTGGCATTGCAGCCCTTAAACGGATTGACAGATTTTCATGCGATTGTTTTAAATTGAAAGCTGATTTCCTCACGGTGATTCTTAGATATGTTTTATCGATATCGGTTCAGGCCTTTAAAGATTATCGGCGTTTTTCATATAAGCGCCCTCATCTCTGCGCCAACTTTCTTTGTGTTCATATATCATTTTTACATAATTCTACAATATTTTCCTTTTACCTGTTCTGCTCTAATAACGATCCACATTCAATGACATTTTTTGTTATGCGATTTCCATGTCTCGTCTCGTCATAACAAGGTCAACCATGTAAGCTGGTTCCTCTTACTTTTTTGTTCTTAGAGCCACTCTCACTTGATATATGAGGCGCCCAGATATTTTTAGCTCATATAAGCATTATTTTAGCGATTTTCTTTGTGTTATACGTACGTTCACTGCAGGCAACGAATGCCGCGACGTCTGCTCTTTTATCATCGCTCGCTGGTGCATCGCGGCCGCAAGATCCTGAGCCTCGCCTTCGGCTTTGACCGGGAAGAAGACGTGTACCAATTCGCAGCGGCGGCGCCCTACTCTTATTCGAGGCTTCAAAAGCATTTGACAGTTTGGGAGAAACGCTCACAGGCGTTCGCAACGAGAGAAGAAATCGCTCAGACTACGGTATTTATTCACAAATGAAGCAGTACCTACACGACAAGTTACCGTTACGTGTAGATTCTTTACTGCAGTGTTTCTTTTTAATAAAGCTTCGTTTGATTTTTACTCACTGCCTTCTGTCTCTGTTATGTTCTAGCAAAAACGTCGCGTTGACTTAATAACGGTCGGGAATCTGAGTTTCAAGGAGAAGGAACACAAAGATGAGCTTAATCCTACAAAAGCTAAAGTTGGAGAAGCGAAGAAACGAATTGTGCTGATATTAGCGCGTTCGCATGGCGGCCATCCACCTGCTTCTTTCATTTGTCAAGGTTAATGAATGCCCGCGTATAGTTGTAAAAATAAATATTGACATTTTGTAGACCACCTATTCTTTTGCGTGCGGCGTATAAATATATTTGTAGGTGTTCTTTCTCAACGAGGGGTATTCCTGTAAATGAAGTGGGAATACTTAATGTCTTTGACTAAGTACTATTTTTCCAAACGAAATGCAACAGCGTATGTATTGCTGCTGCAAACAAATTCATAACAGGTGGTTTCGATCAACAAACTACAAAAAAAAATACCTATATTTTTTCAGGTTTTTTGGACTATATAGGAAGTTCTTCCGAAAAAGCGTGTGCGTTGCGGAATGGGATAGTTATACAGGTACCTACGTGTAAAAGTTAACACAATGTTGAAACCATATGATGCTATATTAAAATGTATGTGTATTAAAACATCAGGTAGTCCCAATGGTGAATCCAGACGGCGTGTTCCTGGGGAACCACCGCTCTGACTTATTGGGTTCTGATCTTAATCGTTGTTGGAACAAAGCAACTAGCTTCGCTCACCCGGCGCTCATTGCCGTCAACGAGCTCATTGCCAAGATTACGTCTGAAAAGGTACTTTTATAAAGGTAGTATAGTACTAGTAGCGACCGAGCAGGTCACGTAACGTTCACGATTATTGACGAACTATTCAACCGCAAATAATATTGATGTAGTTACTACAAGGTGGATTGTAAAATTCCTGGGAATGCCTCGGTGCTTTTATTACCTTTTTATTTATTTATTCATTTTTTAAATTTATATTAAACTTTGTGAACAAGTTCAGATTACAAAGTGATTTTTACACTTACAAGTGATACTTTCAGACGCTGCAGTTGGATTTCATTATAGACTTGCACGCGGATGTTAGCCACGAAGGAGTTTTTGTACGTGGCAATTCCTATGACGACGTTTACAGGTTTGTAACGACATTGAAAAATTATTTCCTTTTTTCATGGGCTTTGCAGTTCAAGAAAGTTTTTATATAAATTGTAGCTAATATTTTAATACTCAGGCTGAGAGGTTGCAATAAATGACAGTTGCTCTGATTCCCTAGTAGGTACTTTAAAATAAAATGTGTGTATTCGTAACTATTTCATTGTGAGATGTGATCGATTATGAGACCTGAGTACAGTAGTAGAACAAAAAGGGTCGAAAAGAAAATTTATTTATGCTAAAAAGTAACAAAGCAGATTTACAGATTCGAGCGTCATGCGGTGCTTCCAAAGTTCCTTGGTGCTAGGGTTGAGGCGTGGCAAACGGACGCGTGTCATTACAACGCGGACCCCGTGGTCGCGGGGAGCGCGCGGCGCGCCCTGCCCGCGGGCGCCGTGGACGCCTACAGCGTGCTGGCGTCGCTGGGCGGCCGGCGGCTCACTCCACGAGGACCATACCTTCATTATACTGAAGATGCTTGTATCTTTTATTATAACCAAATGACACATTTGCTAAGTTAAGCCAGTCCCCGACATTCTTTATTTTTCTATAACCAATGATAAATAGATGCAAAAATAGGCAGATCGTTGGCAAAAGCTCTATGCGATTACTACCGACACGTCGGCGCGATCCCCCCACGGGTCAGCGCGGGCGGCAAGAAAAAGGACCCGCGCGGACGACGTCGGCGGAAGCGTCCCGTCTACGAAAGAGAGAGGTTACACCGAATTTCCATACTTCGTTTAGTATAGCAGAATCAATTATGGGACGCAAGTTCAGCTCCATCACACCGGACCTAACAGGAGCTAAGTCTCAAATGACTAGTGACAACGTCCTAGATCTCCCAGTTCGTCCCCGGAGCGGCGCGTGCTGGCGGCGCGCGTGCTGTCCCCGCCGCTGCCGGCCACGCCCCCGCCGGTGCTGCGCGCGCTGCCGCCGCGCACGGCGCGCCGCCGCCCGCTGCGCCCGCGGACCGGGGCCGTGCAGGCTACTGACATCTTGCTGCCCGTTATTAAAGGTACTCGTTGAAATTTATTTAAATAGCAAGTTCTGTAATGATTCAACAATGAAAGAAATAACAATAATCACCGAATGATCAGTCTTTATTGTTTTCCGAAAGTAAACATTACATTCACGTTAGATATTGAACTGTCATACGTCTATACCTTATTCACAGTTGGGGCTTAAAAGATTAGCGGCAATGTTTTTTGACCATAATGTTGGTATAGTGATTTTTTTGTTTAAGTAGACATAAGTATATGGAAATTTATGGAAAATCGTTTCCGAATTGTCTATTAGGTAATTTGATAATGTGTCGTCAGGGACAGCCGTGCGTACTCCGAGGCTAGCAGTGGTGGACTTCAGCGCATACATTCGCCCCCCGGCGGCGCCGGCCGGGCGGCCGCAGCGCGCGCGCCGCCCCGCCCCGCGCCCC
>DWDX01003853.1:0-12505 GCA_018245675.1 Agara michaeli
AATAACATATGTATAATAATATATGTAGTGATACGTCGTGGTGAACTAAACACACATTTTACGAAATTCTACTACCAAAGGGAATTGCGGGGCGGGGGCGGGACGAAGTCGCGGGGAAAAGCTAGTTCCATAATAAAATTAATAAACTGTTAATGATACTAAGCATAATGATATCATTAAAATTATTATAATATATCGATATATGTACGAGTGCCTATAGAATTCATTTAATGACAAGTAGAAGTTCTTTAACATTTTCAGTTGAAGGTTTTAAGTTTAATTTTCAATTTAGATAATCACACGCTATAATGGTGAAGAAAAACATCGTTAGGTCACCTGCAATATATCTTTGAATTCTGTATAATGTTGTCCGAGATGTGTGAAGTCTGCCAAATCGCGCTTTACCAGCGTGGCAGAGTATGACTTAAACACTCATTTTGACAGCAGATCCGTGTCCAACATTAAGACAATAAAAGTATTTCAATAGACAGGGCAAAAGCAATATGTTTCCTTTATTAAGAGACGTAAAAATAAATGAATGATGTAACAAAACTGTAGGTATCTCATATTGCGAAATTCCTACAAGTTATTTGCTGACTGGCTCATTCCAGGCATAATGCGGGAAGGGATATAACGAATATGTATGTTTTATTTTACAAAACATAAAAGTGTAAAATGAACTATATTTTTAAAACTACGTGATAAACATTTGTTCTTTAACTTGCAGTGTATAAGAATTTACCTTTGCATATATCATAACTTATTAAAAAGCCTTATCGGCAACAAGCTGTAAGCCGCACAATCAAAATGAAGCCTTAAATATAATACAGAGTTTACGGCAGCGATTTTCAACCCCTTACCCCATTTTCTTGAAAGAAAATCAAGCAGTTTACGTTTAGGGCTGGAGCTTAACCCCTTCGCGTTGCCGGCAACAGCGGGCAAGTTAAACGGAAAAGTCGCCGGCTAAACGCTATTTAGCTCTCTCGGTAACGGTAACACAAACAATGGAAGAGGAAAATAATGTCCAATTCGGGTCGACAAATTAGACGACCTTTTCAAGGCGGGTATTTAAAACAAAAGACTTTTTTCGGTGCCGCCGCTTCGTAAAGTTTCTTTAATGGTGTTGTTTGACTGTCAAATTATAACAGGGTCAGTAAGTGAGGAAATACCCCAAGTGTTTACCCGATTGTATACAGTCTCGAGTTGCACGTTCTTATCACAAGTGTTACGTCAGTTCATTGGAAAAGAAAGGGTTCAGAATAAATAAATATATTTTACACCCAGTCTGACCACATATGGGTACAAAGAGTGATGTGTTTCGAACGTTTTGTTAGTAGCTGCAGAATGCTTTGTGAAAGGTTTCACCGCGGAATCACTTTATGCTGTGTTCCGGTTTGGACCGTATGTTTTATAATCGGATCATTCGAACCCTGTTTTTAGAATCACGGAAATCTGTCGTAATATTCAATCTAAAAACAATAACATACGTTTCCAACCCGAAGTGGTTAGGAAAACATTTTACATCTAATGATAACTATCATATCAGCACAAATGTTTCTACGAAGAGCTAAAATTTATACGATAATTCAAACCCTGAAAAAATGTCATTACCATAACGTATCGAGAACCTTTTTGTTCATTTTAATTTAAAATATCTTGATTGATGTTTGCGCTCAGTCGTTCCACGGACGACGGACTTATTAATCTCAATTTGTCATCAGTTCGTCACAATATCACTTCATTTAAATTTAAAACAAACATTTTTGCTCTCCATTATAATATTAACGGGAATATTATTAGTCGGTATAAAATTAACCTTAAATTTATTGTTTGCTTAGGTCGCTTATTCTGATTAGCGGCAGGTTTCCATAGCAGCCGCGGTCCATTGCCAAAATATAATTATTATAATTGGTGATAGCAAGATTATTATAAGGAATTCCTTTATATACATAAGCATGAAAGAAACTTTATAGCTATTTAATTGTTTATCTCGATCCTTGTTAAGCATTAGGAATATGATACTTAGGCCCAAAATAGCTATTGAACGCAAGCTCATACATATTTATACGTATATGGGTTTATTTATATTTGTAAAATCTCTCTAATATTAATTCAATTTTAATGCGGTTATTAAACTTTTGAATTTGAATTTTCTTTTCTTGGTAGGTTACTACTTACTTGGTAGGTTACTACTTGGTAGGTCTACTACCAACCGGTTTCACTTTGACTTAGTAAATGTGGCTAATTAGAAAATGTTCTAATATAAAAAACTTTAAATTCAAATTTTCAAACTGCACGAGAAGTGAATGTGTGAACAGAGTGTGGCAACAGGAAGCTCCCGCATTTTATTCTCCACTCGACTGACTTGAGAGATGCGAGTCTTTAATGACCGGAGATCTTAATTGTGCTAGCACATACCATTCGGAACGTTTCTCTTGGGAAGTAAATAGCACTGGCTATGTCGAGATTTAGTTAATTTAGTTTTAAATTAAGAACGTGCTCTCGTGCCTATTTCTTGTCAGTTAGATCGTAAAGTCAGTCAGTCGTGGATAACAACCGCTACTGTCCTTTTTCAACATTATCTAACTTTTTATGTGTTCGAGGCGTAGTAGCGATTGCAGTTAGAAAACGAACTGTGAGATAAACAAAGCCTGGTCGGTCAGCACTTGGATGGTTGACCGCTAGTAGCAAACATCTCTAGACGTAAAGTTAAACAGTCATTCTCGATTGTTATCATAAAATAGTAATCGTTAATCCTCATGAAAAAGTTCAAAGAGGCCTAAGTAGTCAACTAGATTCTTTTGTAAATACTATTATAACATTGGCTTTTTCGAGTGATAAGCATTAACGTTTACGCAGTGGTTTCGATATGAGTCTATCAATCCAGGTTGCTGGGTTGAAATCCATTAAAAAAACCAAATATCACGAGGAAATTAACAAATCGAATCCTTATTAAAGTCCTAAAAGTACAAAGTTGCAGTTTTCCGAAGCACGAATTGCTTATCGTGAATTTCCTGTATTTATTGTAACTGCGAGTATTAAAAAAATATTGATACGTTCATACTAATATCTACTGGTCTTTATTGTTCAAAGTATGAGTGTCCAAATCCGTTTTCCGTTATTAATTCCTAACAATCGTAAAAGTTATATTCATGGGCCCCCCTAAAAAGTTATGGGATCTTTCATGGGTATATATGTATATACACTTTGTAGGAGCTACGTACTATTCTCTTTGTCCCGACTGAAGTCGACATTATAGTAAAAAAATAACAGTTTTGTGTGGGTACAGTTTATTGGGTCATGAATAAAAGTCGACAAGTGTTATGGTCAAAATATAGATAGTGAACTACTTTTGATGACGTCAGTAAATACAATTCGTAAAATGTTACATATATGGAAATATAAATTCTAGATGTTAATATTTTTATCGCAATGGTAAATTATAAATTTATATCGACCTTAGTAATGACTTTTCAACGGTATGCAATTGGGTATTACCATCACCTCTTTTGCTTCCAAATGTAACGTAGTCAAAGTAATGACCCACGAGAATAACTGACAAACACGTTTTATTTAATCGAAATCACGAAAACTAGAACAGCTCACAATTTAATGCACTTTATTATGAGTTAAAAATTAAATTTAGTTATTTCATGCGCCTGACGGTACCAATTGATCAATAAACATTAACAAATAAGAACAAAGTTCACATACTGCATTAGCCTGACAATATACTAGTCAAATTGTTATTTTGTAACTAATACAAATAAATCATTAATGCAATTTGCTCTTTGCACTATATGTACATATAAAAACCAGTTATTACATATAAACGTTCAGTAACTCAAAACGAGGATAAACTTTAGTTATTTTAAAAGTAAATATACGAATAAAAGAACGTTGACAGAACACAAGTTGATATCATACTCTTATAAACAAGGCTTCTGCCAACGTTATTTCAAATCAACTAAGAGCAGATGTTCAATGCCGAGATAGCGAGCTCACAGAATTTCTTCATTGCTTCGCTAATCATTCTCGTTCAAACGAAGAATGAACGATAAATAAAAAATAAAAAAATATTGGTTTTGTGGCCTTCGCAGGACAACTTACATATTTGCCCTTTTGACCTTTTTATAGTTTCACTACCAGACATGGGTGTACTCTCATAGAAAGAAGATTTAGGGCTATAATCTACCATGGTGGTCAAGTGTGTACTAGTCGACTTCACGCACCTCGGAAAATATTATACTTTATAACATTTCTAAGATCTGCAGGTTTCACGATGTTTTTCTTCACCGTCATATCAAGTGATCTTTAGATTTTCAAATTACTAAACGCAAATTACTTTGTTAAGTCAGATTTGCTTGGCAGGATGAGAACCGAGATCCAGTCAAATGCCTCATCGAATGAACGAACATCTATAGACGCTCACCATTGGGTCACCGCCACAACGGAGTCAAAATATAATCCAAACTTTTTTCCCCACGCGTACGTATAACGATCGCGTGAGGTTTGATAATACGAGTTTGTGATTTCTTTTTATTTTTATTCTATCATAACACTCGTAACAAGTCGACAACGAGCCGAATCGAGACAATAAACCATCTTTCAAGGTTGATGAGAACAGAGGTAATGATTATTGCCCTCGGTTCGAATCTACTGGCTTCGAGTGTAATTTCCTAAACGTGTTATTATTTTACTCAATGTTGAAACGTATTTAAGCTGTAATACTTTTGGTTTTAAATGTAAAGCGACTACAACAGTACTAATATAATAGTACAACAGGGATTTACTACGCAAGCACGCCACGTCATAGGTCACACCATCGCCTGCCATCAGACGATATTGTGTTCAAATGTTAGCCTATATGTCCAATTATTATATCAGAACTGTGGCTGTAGAACTGTGGCTCTTTAAGCTCATTTACTTGTAGGTGTGACAACTTACATTAACCTAGTTGTAGCCAGGATAAAACAGTTATTGTTATACTGGTTCTCGATAGATATAAAACGAGCTACCAGGTCCATTTGAACTCTGACACTCACACAAACTTTACGAGTCAAGGGAATTGGTCAATTCTATTTGACCTATAAACATCGCTTTCCATCAAGTTGCGAGTGCTTGTCTAACTTTACAATGCAAATGAAATAACTCACGATATTCAATATACATGAACACTGAAAGGCGTTCGACGTTACAAACAGGCTGTGGACGGCAGTAAATTTCAAGTTTCATAATATAAGTACATTTATAAAATACAGGTCCATAAAACAATCCAGTGTCTAGAAACAATGAATATTTTGTAAACAATCAGTAAGAAGAATAAGGGCATGTTTGCCTTTGGTAATTATAGGGAGTACGATTTATTCGAAATGAACGAATATGTATCCAAAATTTAATACACAGTATCAAAAACTATTCTGTGCATGTTTTACTGTACGTCTTCATCTAGATTTTTATAGGATGATCTAATAAAATCTAAGTAGCAGTTGACAAGTTATGGGATTAATAGAAAAAGCGTGAATGTGACTTTCCACGTATACCTGCACGTATCCGCCCATATTAGTACCGGGGTAATAATGACGAGCTTGACGAGTTGGATGCTACGCTGTATTACTTTAATCGTCATCAACTCGTGTACCGTTGGCAACAAAAGGCACACCTAATTTATAATGACGTTTGAAAAAAGTTCGAAGAATTACGAGTATATACATACAATGTTAGAATCGTTTATGTTTAAGATTACAGTCTACCAAACTGGTCAAATGCGAATAGACAGACTTCTTAGATCTTTGAGAACAGTGTAGAGAAATCTGAGATACTATTCTGAGATACTGAGGTTCTATTAAAATACCTCTCGAAAGTCAGTCGTACTTTATTGTCAAATTTCATTAGTTCAGATTGAATATAGTTTAATGGCTGAAACCCACAAATCTTAGAACATTACCACCAAAGTAGCCATGTTATAAAACATCTGTAACTTTTCTGTGCCTTCTTAAAAAAGCATATATTTATAGAAATATCTGAGAACTGTCATACTGACCATTTACTAGCATCGACTTTTGAAATATTTTCAATCTTCATTACAATCTACCCACTTTTTTCAATGTTTTTTTTGTCTTTAGTACCTTAGTAGGCCAATGTCCGCGTCACATGTACGATACGATATATGATTGCGTTACGTAACTCATCATAATCATCATATTTTTTGACTTCGTAAGGGACGTTCTTCATTAGTGTTCAATTTTCATAAGAAATTAATTAAATAACAGTAAACATTTAGTCAGATACAGTATCTACTTCACTTAATAACGCTAATGTTTTAGAGATTAGAAAAATAATCACTTTGGAGTATAAAAAACTGTAAAACACCACTAGTCAATTTTAAGATAATTTTAACTTTCTTCAACCTTGTTTTTGTTCCACTGTTGGACACAGGTACCCTCTCATACCAAAAGGGTTTTAAATTAATTACGATCCTACGTTGAATTCTCAAATTTAAGTATAAATACGCTGTGTTAAAAAATATAAGAGAGCAGAGAAAACAACTTCCGGCGACACGCGTGCGAAGCTTAAGTTTGAAAGTTTTTATTTATTTACTCGCGAAAACACAGAATTCTCTCGATGTGATAAATGTCAGTTTGCTCCCATAACTCAAAAGTATTATCTGTGTAACAGGAAAACTACGGCGCGTTGACACATTGGCGCAATATGTTATTTTAATATTTCCGAATTTGACTTTCTGTACGGAGCCCCCCGTGTTTGCGGTGTTCCGCTTGACCTGTTACGTACTCAAACTTAGATATGATTGATGTTTTGAATTCAATGAGAGGAGTTAAGGAATATACCAATTTTCTACGACTGCTCTTACCGAACATCTTTGTCAAAGTCAAAGTCAAAACCAAAGTTCAACAAAACTCAAAGCCAATATTAATTGCGAACAATAGGTTAATATAGTGACCTTGAGAAATAACTTCAGTCCGGTATGCTGCTTGCCTTAAACATTTTGTCAGATAAAAACAATGTGAATAATCCTAGACTAAAAAATCATAAACAATAGATTTGGTCATTAAATGTGATGCTCTCGTAGTTCGTACTAATGTATCACACTTCGTATATTTTACCTACATAGTTAGGTACAATATCGGTACATGTTTCTTCGGGCTAATCTAAGAAAGTAATGTACAGGTCTGTACAAGGTTTTCAGCAATAGCACGAGGGATAGCGCATAACTTCAAAGGCTATAATTAATGAACATTCTACAGAAAATCAGTACCGTTACTATTGTAATTTGAATTAAAATGTGATGTGGCTAAAAATGTTGTCTAATTAATGATTTTGATTTTGAAATATTTATTAGAAAATCAGTTCATTTTATACAACCTGCAAAACATTGAGTAGGAAATAACATAAAAGTGAGGTGTATGGGAGTCCCGTACACAACACCTTACCGTAAATAATGTTATTGTAAATTAATTTCCTTAAGTATCAAAGCGGTATGTTAATGAAACTCCATCCAAAGGTTATTAATTTACATGAAGATAAAACTATATTGATAAATCAAAAAAGAACTCCCGGGAAGATATAACGTATTATAATGTAAACGAGTGAGTATAGGATAAAAAAAAAAGAAAACAGCAAACAAAAATGCACTTTATTACTTGGTGTTACGACTTAATATCGAATGACTGGTAGTTATCCAGCCATTCAAGAGTACAAATGTGCAAAACATTTTTGAGTACACTATTATATAAGCGGCGGGGAAAAGCTAGTAATTTATAAAAAGATACCGACTCATTGGGAAGTATCTGCTCTATTGCGATAAAGTGTACCATTAGGGGATCATTAATTTCGTGTAGTTATAAAAATTAGGAGAGTTCGACTAGACATTAAAAAATTTGGCGTAACTTTCTATGAACAAAGATATCTATGACAATATTAAATGCATATTATAATACCTCCTGCGTATAAATAAAAGAATTGACGTTGCTTGAATTCCCTAAGCTGCTCTCAGCTTTAACCTTGAGACGAACTCATTTTCCTCAGCTATTGAGTACAGCGGTTTTGTTACCAGCGCACACTTAATCTTACTTTCTCGAGGCGCAGATTCCGTCTTTTTTGCATTTTATTACACATAATTTATCCGCTAATAGCCATTCGGTACAAGGAACTCGTATATGCGGTTAAAAATTCAAATTGTATCGTCTGTTCAGTAATAACTCCGCTTTTTGAATTCGATACACTACAACTTCGGTTATTTAAATATCCATTATCTTAATTAAAACGTTTCGAAAGCGAATTAGACGTTCCACTGAAATTTCGGATTTCGATTGTAAGTTGGCATTTATGTAGTTTAAATAAAACATATTTATGTTCTTGTATCAAACTTAGTCCTAGATAAACTCATAGAATATTTTTTTCGTTGAAAACATATTGTATGTTGAAAATAGAACTGTAGGAATATATATTTAAATCGAATTATGTCTATGTACGTACTCGTGAAACTTTTCTATTCTTGTTAAACATAGTTCAAACAAAACCCTTGCCATGTTTTAGAGATTAATTAACTAAGAAATCATTTTCCAAATCCTTTTGGAGAGATAAATTTGATGTTGTACGATAAGATTTTAGGTATGAACCTTGAAACCTTAATGACCTTTGAAACTACGGTTGTTCAAAAAATGAAATTGTTTCATAAAAAAACAGACTAAATTAAACAAGTATTTCGGTGCGTAACATAAACTAAAAAAAAATCCCTTCTATTTATGGTGTAGCTGATAAAAAATCCCCTCAAGTATTGATGTATTTTTCGAGTTACCTTTGAACTCACTCAAATCCGAGTAGCTTCTTACAATCGCCCATTGTATTCTAAGATCAATGTGATGATTTATTATTTACCCAACTCAGCTATTCATCACACGACTAATCGATTTAGCTGCCAGTGACCGGAACTGCAAAAACATTGCATTCACACACTCGTGACGTGACGAACACAATAAACTCGCCGACCGCACACGGAATGCCACTCGAGAAAACGTAAAAATTTCATATAACACCCTCGAATCGTAAAAATGTCAAGAGACAATATGACATCAATCATTCAACCGACGAGGTACAGCACTAGTAGTTCGACGTGAAATAATATCGCATGTTGACCTACTTCGAGAGATTTGCATTCAGGCGGGTCCGCGGTGTAATTTATCATACTACGAGCACGCAGCAAAAAATATACAGCCCTATACGTAGTATAAATACATCGTATTCAAACAAACAAGCCACGATGATAAAACACAGACGGTTTATCTTTTGTTTTTGGTCTTCCGAGTAGCCTACAAGCGTAATACGCCCCAATAAATTTAGTCAAACGCTGTGCTTTTGCTAAAGACTGCAGAGAGATATTAATTTTAAAGTTTGCTTGTGGAGTTTCGCAACGGAGTCCTGCTTTCGGTCGAATAACTCTGGAACAATGTCGATGGATCTAAATATCTTTTCGTCCCTTTTACCATCCAGACTAAAAACGAAATTTTAAAAGATAAACTTTTAACTTTTTGTAAATTACAACGATTACAATAGATTACAGAATTATTAATTACAATAATTTTTCCATTAACAAAATGAGCCACTGTAATTTCCTAACAATTACAAATGAACATTAGTATTATATCTATGAGTATTTTGCTTAATAATTATCTAATCATGAAAATCATCAGTGATCAAATATTTAAATGTCAATTTTACGATTCGAACGACTCATTTGAACATTTTACCTGTTATTATGTAAATCGATTTCAAATTATGGTACCTTCATGTTGATTTCATTCATCAGTGAATCGAATTTAGCTGTCAAGTTGTATATAATCGATTAGCATATTTTAATCCAATATTTCATCCGATTTAGCCTAAAGTCGGCATCAATGTTGTTTACACTAGCTAAAAATTTAGAGGCATCCTCTGGGTGCAAACAGTTTTTGATTGCCTATAATTTTTATGAAAGTGCCACTATTTTAGTTGCGATAGTGATTTACATTAAAAATGAAAATCTGTAATACTTAATATCTTTTAAATTTGAAGTCCATAATATCATTTCAATTGAGAAATATAAAACAAAATTGACTCATTCTTGTAAAATAATACCAATAAATTCGAACATAATATGAACGTCATAACAAAGAAATAAATTACGGTATGCCCCTTAATTACACAAGTAACATTTTCGCATTCACACGTAAAGATTAAATCTTGTTTTATGCTCTCTTTTCGAGCTTAAGTCTGCAGAGCAACGTCAATATTTACGACGTAGAGGAGGCCAATAAATTAAAAAGTTACAATGCGCGGGGCCCATTTCGAACAATGCGTATGCAATAAATAATTCATAAATATCTTTTTATTAATTAATAATGAAGTCATTGCCATTAAAAAGTATAAATACTGTCGATATCGTTGTTTTGCAGCTAAATACAATACGTCGTCATATTTCTTATACAGCCCATTGTTTTATTTGATCACGCGTGTTATCTGAATGCATACGTTAGAAGAATTTAATAATTGAAGAATTTGTCCTGAGGTTAGGAGAAAAACAATGAGGTATGTTAGAGGACACCTTCCCCGAGGCGGAGGATTTAATATGGCGCTGCCCATTTTGAGGTAGTAGTTGTACTACTGACGAGGAAAGATTTTTTAAAAAATAGTAAATAAATTTAAATATTTACTTTTTAAATAGTTGCTACGACCAAGCTTGAAGACACCGTCACTCTTGATTTTTACTACGTAGATTTTTTAATGACATTTTAAACTTGTTCAATTGAAAGTAATTAGAATGTGTGTTCACGCTTACGAACATATCGCTAGTTTTATACTGTTTTAATTAAAATATATTATTGTATAGATAAATCTTATATTTTTAGATACGATTTTCACAACACTTCCAATGATGTACATAATATGTTTCTAGGTGACAATTTTTGTAACATATCAATGCTATATGTTAATGTAATGTTTCTTTCAAATTAAGTGCATTTTTTGGCATTTAATGGCATAATTACATGAATTTCAAAATTTCCAAAGCTATTAGATATTATTAGCATATCGTTAACCCTTTTATAGTAGGACAATCTTTATTATGGAGATGTTCGGACTCTATGGGATGCTTTTGTTATTTCGTGCTAGCAACTACTAAAGTCAACTTCGCATACAAAAACTAATTATGGAATTAAAAAGTTACTGTATATATAAATATAGATACATACACTAAATTCAGGGAACATAATTCTTTATATGGAGTACTTAATCAATACGACCCTCTAGTAGATAGGGAGGTACTAAAAACACATCAATTCCTTTGATGATTTACTATGATTTGGTAACTTTTTTTCTGTTTTCCCTAATTAAACTAAACAAGTAAACTAAATAGTGTGGAAAAAAAACAGAGCTACGTAGTTCTTTCCTTCCATTTAATTCATTTTTAGTCTTTAAGGTTAACTAAGATTCAAGTGATCTGCCTGAGTAAACGCAATTAGGCAATAGATAAATGAGTATGATATATATTTAAAAGAATTCGAAGCGTATTATCTTGATGATACGGGTAAAAAGAAATACCCAAAAAATATGGACC
The DNA here is from genome assembly GCA_018245675.1 of Agara michaeli. NCBI lineage: Eukaryota > Metazoa > Arthropoda > Insecta > Lepidoptera > Hesperiidae > Agara > Agara michaeli. Next base: position 11,612 of record DWDX01003853.1, read on the forward strand.
AGATAAACTTAGCGAGGGGTTCTGAACCAGTTTCATACAATTTGTAGATCGTGACATTCGCATTGAACTCAAACAAGACCGCATTGCACTGGATTACGATAAAATACGACGATGTTTAGCATTTAGCGTGGAGTAAACTTTAAAACTGATTTTATTGAAAACAAAAAATTCACCAACCATAATAACTTTGAATATATTAGTGGCTTTTCGTTAGCTACTAAATTATAGTAACAGATTTAAATGCAACCGCTTTCACACAACCGCATTTAGTCACGTTCAGTTTTAAGCAGTCAGCCACAAATATAGTGCGATAAATTTTAAATTAAAATATAATAACGCTTTATCGTCACAATTTTTTCATTTATACTCAAATGAGAAAAAAGTATGATTATATCTTTAGAGTCTAATTTAATTACTTGTTATTCTAATTTTTTTACGTACACAAGTACGAAACTTATATAGATATTTTTATTACATCCAGATCCGGAACAGACAAATGTTCTCACAGACACAGACATTTTTGTCCTGGGAAAGCGAACCCACGATGCCTGGTTTAGCAGTCATTGTCATTAACCACTAGAACGAAAGGCCGATCGAACTAATATAATTAATGATAAATTGGTAGGTCACTTGTCCCTCATAAAAATTATGCTAAGATTAGATAAGACAGTAAAATAATACCAGTGAGTCCATTGAGGCCTCGTGTGCCTAGTGCAAGTTTTCTTCTCTACTCGTTGGCGAGAGAGTAAACTACCATTTGTATGGAAATTAAACACCGCCAACTAGTGTCAGTAATGGGAAAACTAATTTTGCGAGAGCGAATGTCAATAGCACTTGTCAGTGGGTGACGTTATCGCACGTGATTGGTTGTTTCAAGAGCTCAGAGAGTACGAA
>DWDX01003854.1:0-12504 GCA_018245675.1 Agara michaeli
CTGGTCGGAAGCCGTCCATGTGTGGGAGCCGCGTAGTGCAGAACTGGTTTGTCTATGCGCTGCCCACTGAGACGGACCAATAGATCTCGTTTTACTTTTGTTGCCCTAGTACTTCGACACGGCAAGTGAGGTAATGTAAAACTCGCGCGGTTACTTTGAAACGAGCCGAGTGATAAAGCTTTAAACATTTATTATTCGAAAGAAATTGCGAGATAAACGCAACGTTAGCCGAACTTTGCTTATTTGCTTACCTAATAAAGCTGTACGCATCACGAACCAGTTATTACATATATATAAAAATCCTTTTGTCCGGCGTTGCCGGTAATATCCGGCTCATAATCTTACACTGCACCCAAATTGCTTTCGCAATAAAAGCCCTGAACATGTCAAAATACGAGGCGTTTTCTTGCCGTGAAAGAGGTTCTTTGTTTGGCGGCAATTTGGTAAAACGGAACGCGTTCGATTCCCTTATTCGAATATAAACGGTCAACGGTTATAATAACGTATTCGAAACTCAATCACGCAACTCAGTTAAGGTATATAATACACATATTACGTATACACAAAGCGGCTTCCGATAGCTCATATTTTAAAGTAGACTTGTTCTATAGGAAATTCATCACGCGACCTTCAACACCGAACGCCGCTTGATAGGTTAATTGCTACGAACAGATTAGCTTTTGGCAGTTTTTTTCGCGCTCCAAAAACTGTAGCTCTTTGTTTATGGTTCATAATTACAATTTGCCGGAGAGGCAATCACACGACCTGTCATTATGTTGAGTAAATAACTACTTAGTTATGCGTTCACAAATGAAGCAAGTTTATAAGATACGTATCGTTACACCGATCCGAGGCTGGCTGCTTAGGCATTTATTTATTGATTGGCAAATTGACGGCGCAACAAATAAAGAACAGTTTAATTTATCGCTATATTTCATCGCCCAGTTTCTCATGCTCTGTGTTAACAAAAAGATTTGGGATAGTGTTATTTACGCTAACGGAAAATTAAGATTAATATCGATGTTTTTTGTGCGAACCGCTGATGACTGATGGTTATGATTTGAGGTCATTAAGAACCTCAATCAAACGGTTCGCGTGTGACCCCAGCCTGCATCGGTGCAGCGCTGACGCAATGCGTCGCAAAAAAATCCGTGTAACATCACTCCAAACGGTCAGTACGTCTGGAAATGATACGACTTATACAATCTATATCGTTATTGATCAAAAAAAATACGTTACAACAAAAAATATCGTTAAAATCGTACAACGTACCTAGGACCGATCATCGAAGAATACTTTCTTTACTGTGAAGTAGGCTTACGTTAGACTGCGAGCACAATATTAAAAAAATATTAACATTAAATATTAATTTATGATTTGATTATTTTTATAATTTACTCTTTTAATAATCGTATGTTCTTCAAATAAATAATTTATTGTTGTATTACCGATAAACATTGAGCATTGTACTTGTAGGTACTGTATATGGTTACATCGCGGGGCATTTACGTGCAGCTTTAGATTGCTCACTCGTCTCGTTTCACCTCTAGACTTAACCTACAAGCAACATCGATGTCAAAACCAATGAATAAAAACGCTCGAGTAGCGCCGCGGGTTCTAATGCTAGCGAGTATATTATAATAATAAGATAATAACACGTCTGGGCTAAGCGGTACGGCGAATCGGTTGGTTTTTTCATCGGACCCGGTGTTGCCATGTCTGTCTCGTTGATTTATCCGGCCAGTTTAACTAGTTCAAGGTTGTTCGAGATGTCGTGTTCGTGAATGGGTGGCTTTATTATTTTTGCACTAGGTCGTCTTTAGGTCATCGAAGTGACCGCGGCCGGAACGGACGCCGCCGTGATGTATCACAAAGAACGGGCGTTGACGGTTCTATTCGGCAAGTGCCTAGGTATCTTAAGGATACTCGCGGCAGCGAACTCGGACAGGTCGCTGTTCGGTGTCACTCGTAAATATTAAACGACCAATTAGTTTAAGTACAAAATAAAAAAAAACTGTGCCATTATGGTTAGTTTGGACACTTTTTAAAAAATATCGTAAAATATGGCCATTAGAATACAGGAATCAATAAAAGAGCCGATTTGATGTTAATTAACCGCTTATGTTAATAAGTGTAGGGTCGGTCCGCAATGGCGATTTAATTGTGGCGAAACATCACAAAAAGTGGTCTCGAATGACGAAAACATTAAGTTATTTTGTAACCGGGTGCATTGCACCGAGAATTGACCGCACCGGGATGGCAACGCGAGGGCGCGACCTATACTCGTATGCTCCAATCGAAGCGTAAACAATTATGAGAATTTTGAGCGGGCCACGTGACCGCTGCGTCACGGCCGGTGACTTACTTGGGGGCCGCATATGCTTAAGGATAAAATAAAAGGTGAACTAATCCGATGCCAAATAGTACATTAAAATGAACGCCTCGATGTATTTTTATTATGTTTTAAGTAATTCATTGGTGCCCGATGCGGGCGGAACATGAAACAATCATTAGTTTAAGTGAAACTATTCCAGACTTAACAAAGTTAATAAATAGACAGAACGTAACTCCGATTCCAACAAGTCTTAAGAGTGGCATTAGACATACCAGGATGTCATAAGTGAGTATGGCAAGATTTTGGTTGAGCGACCAGCGCCGGGAGCGTTGCGACTGACATTCGCGACCGCCAACCGCCTTTCGGAAAGACCACCTTGCAACTTCGTCCGAGACAAAGTGACTTACAAGTAACATTGTTAAAAAAACGGGCCACCAGCGAGCAGTAAGTCATCCATGTGAATATATTAAGATAATCCGTGTGCGAGGTATCAAAATATCTGTCAACCGGCGGCCGCTCTTTGATCTACGGCGGGGTGCAGTGACGACAGACGCTGCGAATATAACAACAAAAAATTAATAGATTGATTGAACACACGATTTGATCACTCGCTTGTTTACACTTATTATCTACATATTTTAGGTCTCTACGTTTATACGTACGTGTACAAGGAATATCATTAATTGACTAAGTTTCCAAAGCGGAATACTGGTACAATACTAATTAAGCGACAGTTGATATTGAGCACAATAAAAGAATAATTTTGGACGTTCAAGTGCGCTATTTGTTCTTCAATAGCGATCGCCCCGCCAAGGAGCCGTGCACCAATACACTAATTAAATTAATTAATCTATAATTGGTCTCTACGAGCATTAAAATGACATTTATTGCTGCCAGTAAAAACTCAAATAACACGAACAATAACACCACGGTTTTAACAATTTCATGGTCAGAGGAGGCTGTTATATTTTTTAGAATGTTAAAGCGTATGAGTATACCTGAACGGGCATGACGTTATTAGTTTTTCGTTTAAAAACGATAAACATCTAAATGTATTGCGGAACGTTTTGTTGAAGTCTCATGTTTATGTGAAATAAATCGTCGGAAGATACGCCGGTCACATCAAACGGAGGTCGCTATAAGCTCGTACGCCAGTTTAACCTGAACCGTAGAACTGTAAACCTTCTGTTTATAATTATATCAGATCGGTTAAGCTCATGGAGATCGGGCTGTATTGGTTAAGTTTCCGATTTGTCGGACTGCGCGCGCCACATTCGAATATGGAATTAGATGATTCTGCGACACTACTTCGCGTCTGTCAGAAATGTCGTCGGCATTTTAATGACCAGTGGAATATACTCGAAATATCGATCTCAGTTATTTATCGCTTTTGTATCGAGTGGAAATATATCACGAACTTTGCTTTTGTGGGTGTTATTAAAACGTTGATTTATTTGTCTATCCGATCAATTCGGTGGCTTTTGTGTAGAAATTATTGAAACACGTGTTCGTACGTGTATAATATTGTTATAGTTCGGAATGCATGAGTAGTCGGTTCACGGTCGGTTGGGCCGTGGGTTCGTCAGTTGGCGTATCCCTTGGGCTCCTAACCGTTTCCCCCTTAATTACGGGGGAGTGTGTTTCTGTGTCAGCATTAAAATTATCAAACTAATTACGATTGTGACTTTAACTCATTTGGAGCTCTAAAAGCCCGATTACGGCAATTATGCAGTACACTTAATACTCTTTATCAATGTTAAAAAAAATATGTAACTATTGTAATTGTAATAGTATTACTGACATTTGTACGCCGTAAAAGGCAACATATGAAAAGAAATAATAATTCTGTAAAATGTTTAAATGTAGGTACCTACCCATATTTGTGCAAATAAACATCTTTGTAACTCCGGGGTTAAAATACACCCGAGAACTTAGGTTCCATCAAAAAATGTCGATTCATACTATGTACTACGTAAAATACAGATTCTCTTGTTATATAACATTTAACTTTTATTAATCATATAAAACATATCATATACGGATTATGTTGTTCATTTCAATACAGAAAGAACAAAGGTTCGAAGCAGAAACGTTTAAACGTTAGAAAAGACAAAAAAAAGCGGTAATTTCCGAGAATCGTTGATCGGACTGCGAAAACAATAAAATCGATGTTCAATACCGGTCAGTCAGTTCGATGTAGCACGGTTACGTTTATGCTCGATACACACTTGAGAAAGCAAAAATTTATGAATTAGACATCTTTGTCAATAGTGCTATCATCTACAGGACGTTGACACGTTCTAGCTAAGAACTCAACGCCAAAATCAACCCTGGGTGGAATTACGAACCTTTTGTTAAAATCGACTAGACATTTTTTAATATTATCATTTAAAGGGATGTCACTCAACTACACGCACTTTTGATCGAGATTTTCATATTTTAATCGTCTGCATAGAAATTGGAATGTCTTTTATTACTTAGAACCCTGACCTACCTGGGTTTATTCAACTGTTACGCGAATAAACACCCGTCGCATTTTTCATGTTGCAACACTAAAAAATTAGGGATCAATTTTAAAAAAAGAACTACGACATCTTTGGCAGGTCGGTCGGATGTGCACTAATTGAGTGGTCAGCCGCTATCGAGTTCACAGTTTGAAAAAAAAATGGATCCTCGATTTGTCACCAACTTAAATGGTCGCGAGGCTTGTAAGTTAAATAGTAATCAAATAAATTTTAAAAAGCATTTCTTATTTTTTATATGGTAATCTAGTACCTAAATGCATAATATTTAGTTCAGTAACAAAAAGTCTGAAATCATCCTTTTGTAATCAATGCTATTCACTAATGCTTGTTTAGAACGACTTCATTTAATATATACACCTGGGTCGGTCCAATGGTTTCACATATTGGAGTTACGTTTTAAATAAAGTTGCAATCTATCAGTGGTCGAAATTTTTAAATTTCGTTATATCAAAAGTGAGGTTACAGAGCCAATGTCACTGTTCGCGCAATACGCATTAAAAGGAGTACGAAGTTTTTTATAAATCCAGGCAGCTAACCTTATGAAAGTTGTACCGCCCCGAATAATGAGACAGGAGTGGATGTATAGTGTCGCGGAAGGATCGGTGTTCCATCGCGATGGCTCGGTTCTAAGGACTATTACCGCGGAATGTCGCTCGACTCGCCGTCCGAGCCCTCTGCCCTGCGCTGTCCGCCCGCTACATCCCTATATCAATACAAAACTAACTTTTTCACTGAATCGTAGTGTTATTTTCAAAACCGCTAATAACGAATCATTCTCTTTACAATAAATAATGGCAACCGAGCATAATTTTATTTTTATTTTCCAAAAAATTATTTAGATTTCTGGGGATAATAGTTATCGCTTATTGCAGTCATTAAGCGTATCGGCACGCTATTGTTACATGTCGGAGAGAAATGCTCTAAACGGCGCAATCAGCGAAATATACCTCAATTACCTACTGAAAAGCAAAATTATGGTCCCGCGGTGATCGTGTTTCATTCATTTCTTTAAATAATATCAGTGGCGAGCCCGAGGTGAAGACGGTTAAGTGAATGTACAATCTTTATGAAGCTTTCAAGTTATGTTATTCGAAAAACATGACAGGGGGGATCTTTAAACGAACGCCATATTTAATTTGAGGTGCGCGCGAAAGTTAGAAGTGCATCTTATATCATTGGGAACACAGGGCCGGGTGTTGTTTGAATTTGAATTTATGGCAAATGTTTGTAATCATTTAACGAAGTACCAACGTATGTACAGTTTCACCGAATATTTTAAATCATATTTTTGTAATACAATATTTCAGTGTTAACCGTAAACATCAGAACGCTATATTTATTTATCAGCATAAGATTGTTACGAACAGACTGAGTTGCAAATACTGTTTTACAATACTTGTGAGAGACACGTTAAAAAGTACTAGGGCCATATGAGTTATCTGTCGGTCGATCGCTGTAAAAACTGGAGTTCGCGGCAGGTGCGACCGGCAGATGCAGAAGGCCGACCATATTTCGTAAGCGAACCGTACACTAAATGCGTACGATTTATCTTGGCCTAATGCTTCGACTATGCATGCTGACGATATGTGTTTATAGATATTTCCATAAATGTGCGCTCGAACGATTGGCGCTGCGAGGAACCGACGATGATAACATTATATTACCTATAGGCAAGTTGTTTTGGATGAATATTAGTTATAAAACTTATTAATAATTAAAAATAATAATGATTTTTTTTTTATGAACAGGAATTGAAATGAACTATTTGATAGTCAGAGAAGCGTGTCGGGGCGGGGGTGCGCACGTGTCCGCCGCAACCGTTAACAGTAATGTCACTTTGCCTGTCACTCATTTGCATGAAACGAATGAACGACTCGAAGTGGAACGGCTCGAAATTCCCAAAACAAAACAAAATAGCGTTTCCGGGGATCGTGCAGCAGATGGCGCCGCTCCGTCAGCTGCTCGGCCGCTCCAGCGTGTTGCCGCCTCCGACGCTCGAAACGCAACCGCCGATCCCGCGGTGACTTCACTCGAATATTTGTTTCGTTAATCGTCTCTATAAATACAGTCGTCTCCACCGTGAAGGTGAACCTGTACGGCGACACCGCGGAGCTTATCGAGCGAGCCTCCGCGCGATCTTTAATTACGCCGACCTCCGGCGGCAGGTGGCTTACGAGAGCTTTTCAGCGCAAAAACCCGTACACAATAATTGATGACGCGAAATAATGTACCAGCATACGGGACGAAAATCTAAAGGCTCGTCGACGCGAACCGCTCACCGCAACTCGACACCGGCCATTCAACATTTTCACGAGGGAAGTATCGGCTTACGCGCACGCAGCCCGCCACCCACTACGCGCTGCAAGCTGCGACCTGCCCGCGGAGGCTGCGCCCCCGGACTGTAGTGCGCGCTGCGTGGATTGGAAAAAAAATCTCCAGCGTCAATTAAAGTAACCCGAGAAGGTGCACTAGTCGCGAGACAGTAAACAACGAGATTCAGTTACGCTGCACCCTCTCACGGCGGCAAGGTCGCCGACCTCAGATCCGCAAATGCAAAAATAATGAACTCGCATATCGCCATAAATCCCTCGAACGAGCACTTAATTTATCGCCGATAGAATAATCTCGATACAGCGAGCAGGTAGAGTCGGCGGCGGGCAGGTAGACCGTTTTTCACGGGAATTCAGACCCGAGAGTTAATAACTGATCGGAGCTTTTGACGGGAGAGCCGACTTTTTTTCGGTGGTCATTTTAGTGTACCTACTACAGTTATGTTTATACGATCCGCACCTTTTATGTTCCTGTTGGGCGTAAAGAATTTTACTATATACATAGAAATTCTTTTGTGAGCCTCTCAAGTCCGAACAAGACTAGCTGCCAATAGAGTTGGCTGTATTGTAATTCACAATAATTGTTTATTTCTTTTACGTTAATAAATCCATTAAAGTTATATTTGTTCTTTTTAAATGTTTATAAATGTCGGGGTGTATAGGCAGCAAGTTACTACGAAAAGAAGCATAAAACAGTAGGTATGTACTTAAGGGACACCGTCAGAAAAGATAGACCATTCCCGTAAGGTCAGTCACAGATGCATTGCTATTCAGGCGTGCTATGTTGGAATATCTTATATATTATTTGTATATACTGAAGGCATTCAGAGAGTCCTTACGTAACCGACTTCTTGGCAGACTTCGAATATGTATGTATGTATGTAGTACATAAGTTTCCGTTTATACGATTGACCAGAGATAACCCGACGTCCGCGGCGATACAAATACACATACTCGTAAGTCAATATTTAATGAATCATAGGAAGTCAACGTTTTCATGTTAGCGACATACATCATTACTCGAGGTTTAACATTTTTAATTGGATTTTAATAATTTCAACGACACCGTATCTCGTTTCCGAGAATTGCGACCTCCGCGACTTGATCGTTCGATTCTTAAAATTTTAAAAGTCAGCGATCATTGTACAACAATAAGTTATGAAACGACTGAAATTTAAAATATATATAATTACAATTCCCATTTCCGTAGCACGTGTAAAAAAAAAGGAAATTTTAATTCGCATATTAATATTTTATTCATTTAGGGCAGGACTTTGCCCAGTAGTGGACACGATATAGGCGAAAAAACATGTTTTATTTCATTAGTGTAATTAATTCTTACTTTAATATAGAGGAATAATTTGACAGGGTATTCAACCAAAATTACGCGGGGAAAATATTCGACAGGTAACGGAAACTGATAAATAAAACTCTGTGGTTTTCGAAATTGCCTCGTAACGGGAAACATATTTCATAGTGAGTTATTTGGTTCGCTTTTTAACTGAATGACTCAAAGATACAGCGCCCTTATTCGAGAATGTAATCCTAAGCTTCTATCGATCATCACAGTAGAATTGAAAGATCACCAAACACGCGAAATATCCATGCTTATATAATAAAATTAAAGGGTATGTTTGTAATGATAAAAACAGCTTTTAAAATAGTACGGTACCTAAATACAACAAAAACCTTAAAATTATTGTCTGTCTGTCTGTTCGTTCCGGCTAATATCAAAAGCGGTTGCAGCTATTTTGTCGGGACTTTCACTGGTAACTAGCTGACGTTATACAGAATCATTTAGGATACCTTTATTGATAATATGTTATGTATTATATTTCATAGCCAACTAAAAGCAGTATTCCGCGCGGTTGGCTCCACGACGCACCTAGTTAAACAATAAAACAACTATTTTTAAATGTCAACAAGTCACCGTCGGTTCAAAAAGTTTTCAGAAAGCGGCACTAGAAATGCCATGGTATTCCATCTTGAAAATAATATAAATTTAATTTTAAAATACCCGCGGTACAAAAGCTTTTATGTCACTTTCCAGTTTAATGTGTTCTTGAACACAGCCAATGTCGATACAAGTCCAAGTCTTAACACGAGTGGTTTGTCTTATTCAATGAAAGCGTAACTATGGCCAACATTGATCACTGCCATGAAAGTTATAGAAGTATGCCAAAGTGCGAGTGAAAGAAAAAAAAGTGTGTGTGTGTCAGCTCCGGCTCACGACGGGAGATTACTCCTTACGCACGATAATTGTGATATACATATATCGAATAGAAAACGAGGGTAAAAGAACGCATCTTTTAAAGTGATGTCGTTGGTCAAAAACAAAAACAATACCTATACCATATCTAGTCGTTCCAAGTGTTCTACCAGAAATCAAATCTAAAATTTGGCGAGAAACGATGCCATAGGGTAGTTGGTTGCCATAAGCGGCTGACGTCACATCCGTTACATGTTACACTTGATTTTACTCCTCATAAAATTTTCGTATCGGCTCCTATAACTCAAATCGTTTCTTAAGGAAGTAAACTCCAAAACTCCAAAAATTGTAGAATACACGATAACGGTTGAGCAAAATACCAGGAACACAGAAACGGTAATAATTAAAATTGGTTTGGTTATTTCACATCCGATATCTAAACCCAAAACTTTACCTAATTAACAGCTAATAAGTTACACTATTGAAAGGAAATATGAAATCCTTAATAAAGAACAGTTCAAGAATAAGATACGCATTACCTTAAACGAGTTTGGTTCCCCTTTGACAAGTTGTACACAACAATAGCTAACATTTTCAACCCCTCAACTACATACTAGGCCACGGTTAACCGTTGCGACTCTCACGCGGCCCAACGGAAAATGCAGCTGCCGGGGGTTAAATAGACCCAATTGTCGTTACTCCTTAAATCGCGTTTAACAATTTCGACAAAGTAGAAATATACTAGGTACGACTAAGAAACATTTATCTTATGAATTCTATTCAGCATATTACCAAAACGTGCGAATAAATACTAATAATAGCTATGGTGTATATTATTGAGGGTTTATTAAAGCCTTTACAAGTAGTGTTTGGAAACAGCACATCAGCTTTAACCAGTCTTGAAGAGATCTTAATTACGTCAGTTAGTCGAAATACCCTAATTGTCTCTAATGAACTATTATTAAAATGCGATTTAAGTTACCGAAAACATACATCAATGTCAGTTAACTGTTATCGCTTCGTCACAGCTTATACATCATTGCTCTCTTTTTCCATATTTGCATAACAAAACCCTTTCAAAACAATACCCCGTACGACTTTTTATGTACTCCTGGTACTTTCTCAACATACGTTACTCGTTTGACGGTTGTGGCCTTTCCTTTTAACGGTCGGACCTTTGCTTGCGGCGGCAAACTCCGGAGTGCCAACGGAACACGCAGCTGTCGGGAGCACCAGACGCATTGCCGTTGCCCTTTTAATCAGATTTCATTAGATAACGACTGCGCGACCACGCACTTATGCGAGCCTAGTACACTGGGTGCAAGAACCAATTGATGGCCTGTTTTTAAAATACTTCTTTGTATATATATATATTATTATGAATTCATCATTCGTTCGAGTATAATTCATAAAAAAAAACAATAACTTTAAATACAGATTCGAGTCCATAATATCCAGTTAAAAGTTAAATAAAAACACAAAAACCTGACATTCAAACATTTCTACCATCATACATCTTTCACTTGTCAAATTGGTATCTCCTGTTTCCGGGCCTCGCCGGAAAACAAATTAACTTCTTTTTTTAACAATTCAAAGTATGTATTGTCTTTCGATAGAATACTTACTTAATAGTGGTATTCAGTTGGAAAAGACACGAAATGCTTTAAGAATCATTGAAACGTCAGTACTTGCAACTAGCAAAAAGTTTTAAAACTAATAAATATAACAATTAACTTCAATTGTCATTGTGTAAGCTTCAATATTATTTAAATATTTAATGCTGTCAAATTACTGTCAATGTTAAAATGTTCAACACTTGTTCTTTTTTCAACAAATTTGTGTCTGATATTCAATTAAAAATCTATAATAAGAGATAAGGTCGTTGAATGAGACAATCACCAAATCCAATGGTATAATTTAAAACGCGATAAAGGAAGTCATTTACTTTTAATTCACAATGGGTATAAAGGTCTCTGTTAATGGAGACAGGTGTTATTTTTTGTAAAATTAATGCAGCACGGTGTGAAATTGCGGACTAAAAAAGCATTTTAATGCACTATTCGTTAAACAGCAAAATTTTGTTTTGTTAGTTGACAGGACAATTTTAAATTTATGAATGTGTATCTAAATGTGTAGTATTGGCACCCGATTAGTGCATCGTTAGTGAAACAGCATACTTAATACAGTCCTTAGCTGGAAGAATTTATTGCAATATAAAAACGATCTACGTACGGATAATTAGTAGGAATAATTGCAGTTGTGTTCAATAATAATAGCATAATAGCTATAGTAGTTTCGGTATTAATAGTTGACATTAACTGTGGCCCTTCGTAACGTCCACTCCACTCGAGCGCACCTGCTTTACCCGTTTTTAAAAGCTTTTACTTCACTAGTAGAATTGATGCGGTATTCCGCGGAGTGAAACTATTTCGTAGACGTACAAGATATTGTGCCTCCATTTTGCACAAGTGCAGTGATTCACGCTAATAAATCGCTATTCTTTGAAATGATCAATTTGTTAGCTACTCAACTTTTTGTACTCAAAACTACATGACGTGTTAATTAGGTTTTAATATCAAGATCGAGTGTTAGTCGGATGAGAATAAAAATGCTATAAATTCTAGTGTTATATAATAGTGTACCTTTACCCTAGCGAGTCTATCGTTAAATGAATTGACTTGCCGGGTTTGAGTCATGGACCCGTCATCCCAATCCTTCCTCATTCAAACACAATTTAATGAAACTAAAGTGTGACGCTGCTCAATTACATTTAGTTATAAGTTTCTTTCGTTCTAGACAGACAAATAAGAAAAAAGTGTGTGTGTGTGTGTCAGCTCCGACGCACGACGGGAGTTTACTCCTTACGAACGATCATTATGACATATATCGAATAGACAACGAGGGTAAATGAACGCATCTTCTGAAATGAAAAGTCATTGGTCCAATACAAAAACAAAAACAAAATCTATACCATATCTAGTCGTTCCAAGTGTTCTACCAGAAATTAAATCAAAATTTGGCGGGAAATGATGCCATAGAGTAGTTAGTTGCCATAAGCGGCTGACGTCACATCTGTTATATGTTACACTTGATTTTACTCCTCAT
>DWDX01003855.1:0-12503 GCA_018245675.1 Agara michaeli
GCACACATCCAGACTCTGAGTCACTACTAGAAATTCTAAATTAGAAAAATCCAATAGTACCCAACCCGGGATTTGAAATTAGGACCTCCCGATCGGCAGTCGCGCTAGCAACCGCCCGACCAGCGAGGCAGTAGGCAGGCCTTGTGCAATAAAATGGGAAATTCAAATTCCATCCATTATCCAAATGTATAGTATTGAAGTTACCTAAACAAAGTACCTCGTTACCTAAATAAACTGGCTCAGTTCAATTTGTATCACCGTATTGCGTTTCAATCGGAGTGTTCGAAGAGCGAACGAGATGAACACACTCGTTCCTTTGTAACGGATTACCAATCACAGCCTGAAGAGCGGCTTTGCTTGCTCGTGAACGATTGTATTCGTGGAACTCGCGCTGACAAATTCTAACTCAAGACTTAGTGAGGTAACGGACGAATACACTCGTTTAGTTAACTTAGTTATTTAGTCGTTCAGTGAGTGTGCAATATCGGCTAGTTATTTTGTTACTGCGTACATTTAATTTTTTTACTTAAATCATGTCAATTATCATTGATCTATACGTAAATTAAAATTGTTACATAAAATTGGGTCATCTTTCACCGTTGGATTTTCTTTCACCGTTATAGCGAGTGACATTCAAATGTTTAAGTTATAAAATGCACGTATCAAGTCTAAATGCGTGCCAGGCTTGGAACCCAGAGCCCCGCGATGGGAGGCCGAATTTGAAATTACTAGGCTATCACTGCAATCCTTTTAAATAAATGTACAATTTCCCTGAGCGTCAATAGAGGTGTTCTTTTCTTCCTACACGTGCAAAACAGAAATAAATCAACTAAAACATACGAGTAATCCGGCTCGACCCAACCAACAGAGTTTAGTTCGCCAGTACGCTTTCGAATGCAAGTAATAACAGAATTTCCTATTATGTCTATTTTCCTAACAGTAATTTGCATAATGGTTAGCATCAGAGCGTGCTTCAGCCGCATTTGCTCGCGTATATCTCATTTGTCTGCTAATACTAAAACACTCTGACGTTCTGAATTCAATGAAATAAACAGCGGGGCTTCCGTACAATATCAACCTTTTTGTCTATTTATCTATCTGTCAGCTTTTCTCTCATATTGGAAAGTGTTCGAGTATTGCTGTCGTTCACAGTTGACTCAGACTCAGGCGGCTGCCCATTTTTAATAGGCTACAGAGAATAACAGGAATGCACGAAAATTCAATTTTTAGTACTATAGTTTTCGCGCAAGCACCCCAAATATTTGCTAAATAAAAAGTCTGTAAACTCCTACGTACTATAGTGAAAGTTTTACCAAAGTCGGTTTAGCCGATGCCTAGACCCCGGACACACTAAAAATAACTGTTTGGCTATATGACATACAAATACTTCTGTAAGCCATCGCACATTTTTAATCACTCCAGATACTTTCATGTTCATGCAACTTCACAAGCCGCTTGAGTTAGTTCGACGTAAGCACTGCTTAGTACTGCGGTTTCCTACTTGAAAAAACAAAGGGTTATACAACTTCCAAAGCCTCTTTTATAAATGTTATATTGCATTTCAAAACGGGTGTTTGATTTAAAGATTTGATAAGTTCATTTCGTTCATGTACTTTAAGTTACCCGCACGACGAGGCGCAGTTGAACGTAAAGGCCGTATAACCATTGCGTGAAAATCAACTTTCAAATGAATTAATCGTGCAAATACTGAACGTAACGCGGGTAGTTGTAAAGGTAAATAATTAAAATAAAAGCTTCGTTTCGATTAGAGAACTTTAGTTACATTTCATTCAATAGATTTAATATCTAATAGTTTCTGTTGAAAATCATTTGAAATATTAAAACCGATCTGCGGTAAGTTCCCCTTATAATATGCATCTCGGCTAGACCCCCGTCATTAGCCCGGCTTTACACTCTCGCGAGCGCGCTTTCGTGCTGACTCTCGAACGCGCTGCGGCAGATGAAGACTGCACGAGTGCTACCCAATCACACTATCGTTTTATTTAGTTGCCAACTACAAGGTGGATGTGATTTGAGTGACTAGTGTACGACTAGTGATGCAACGACATATCGAATGTTCGATAATATAGACGCAACCGTATCGATATTGATATATTTATAAAATAACTCGCGGAGGCATTGGTAATTTTCAATCGTTTATCTGGCAACCCTGTTTTTATGATTTGGATAAAATACCTGTGCCTTGAGCCAACTTCATCATTGTTAAAAGTTTTACATCAGCTTTTATAAACTACTAATAGACCCGACCACGCGTTGCCGTGGTTCAATTATAATAATTTTATAATATAACTTAATCTCATATTTTTAAAAGTCCCGCGGCACGATGTTCGCCCGACTAAGTGTTGTCCTATAAAAAATATTGACATCACAAAAAAAAAAATTGAGATCATTAATTTAGATAAAAACTATCCTATCTTTTAAGTTGCATCAATTTACATACATGTGCAAATTTTCATTAAGATGGGTTCAGTAGTTTAGGAGTCCATCGCGGACAAACACTGTGACACGTAATTTATATATATTAAGATGTTAAAATTACAAATAACGGATCTGTATATACGCGGCCTCAAAAAAGTGAGAGTGTACAAGCACAAGAGTAAGAAAGCGTGCATGCAGCGTGAGAGTGTGTACCTGCGTTAGGGGAATATCCACACCGCGAACGCCGCTCGTTGGATTTAAATACCGCGCGGATTTCACGTTCGCAGCTCGATGTTCTCTGCATCCCGTCAGCTTATGCACTGTTCAGAAGTTTAACATTACGTGCTACTAAAATATCCTTACATATTTGTTTCAAAGTTTCCGCTTCTAAGTGGTCGTATCATTTAGAGTAGCTGAAATCAAGTAGCTTGATAGTAACTCAAAAGCAGCTTAAGATTAATGTGTTGGTCTTCATTTTTCTTTATTAAAATAAAAAATAATAATTAACCTAAATGTTTTATTCGCTAAAAATTGGTTCACTTTGCCTTTTTTTTCATTTTTTTTTTTTATCAACACCAAGAGTGTTTCCTAAAAAAGCAAATATATACAAATAAAATACCGTTATAATTTTAAACTTACCATTATTTCAATACAAGTTTAGGGCTTCGTAAACTTTATTACGAATTAGTGTTATTGCCAATACTGTATTCAATACTAATCCCAAGTAAGCAAGTTCGTTTAAATCAATATCAATAAACAAAGTTAACTGCTAACTTATCAACTGATTAATAAATAATCCTAGTGCTATTCTACATAATAATCACTCATCGAAATCCTTTTGTTTCGAGATCACTTCTGAGAAATTTGAGCATCCGCACAAGAAGCTCTAGCCAATCAATTCTAAAATCGTTCAATTAAACATTCCATTTTCAAATTTAATTTGAACACTGGCTTAGGTATTTGAAAATCGAACTCTGTTTCAGCCTTTTCTTCCAAACGATAAATAAGCAGACGTAGCTTTATTTAATTTTTCCTTTTAACCTTAATGTAAATTAGAAATTAGCTTTGAATGGTAATATCGTGTTGGAGTATTTCAAGTAAATCGTTAACTAAGCTGAACGGGTTACGTTCTAACAGATTTGCGGCGATCTGACATTATTCTACATAATAATCAAGCCCTCGGTAAGCAATCGTCTCGAGACCGCTTCGACCCGATTTGAATACAGCCCCCAAAATACACTTAATTCAGTCAATTCCAAAATCGCTAAACTCCAGAATCGCTTTTTGAAATTCAAATCCAGAATTGAATTGGGCGTTTGAGAATTTAACAATTGCGAAACCTAAATTGAATTCTTTTCGGCTCGTTTATTGGAGAGTATCACGTTACATGACAAGTTTGTTCTCAACACTTACAGAAACACACCGGATACTTATTATTTTTACTGAACAAGTCCCCAACAAACTTGCCCCACTCGAAGCTTTATAGGGACAATTAAAGAATCTTAACACGCTGATTCAACGGCACACCACTGACGCCATCTGTTGAAAAATTCAAGAATCACGTAACAGAATCACCTGCGCCGCCAGCTTACATGTTCACTGAATTCTCTTCTGAAATACAACAAAATGCTTTCTGAATTCTGACTCGAAGGCTGACTCCAGTACCCTGTACACCAATGTACAGCGAGTCTGTACACCGTGGTCTAAATGGCTAGCCCTTAATACCCACAACTCTCTCTTTCAAGTGTTATAAAAATAGCAACAACTTAAAAGCACGTGCTATTTAATTTTTCTTTTTTACATTTAAACTCGATAAAAATAACTTAATTACGCTTACAAATTCTTTTCAATAAAGAAACACCGCTTTTCCGACAGAGTTGCCAACATTTTATTTTAATATACCTATATTTTAGATTTCTCGGAAGTGCTAACGATTGATACTAAAAGGTCTTGCAAATTAATTTGGAATTTAATAAAAGTGTTTGTAAAAGTCTTTTATTTAAGTACAGTCGATGTATTGCGTTATTTCTTGTTAAAGTTATTTGATACGCAATTTTTATTAGCTATTTTATAGGGGCAAGCTATTCATACAATAATTAGGTTGTCAATAACAGAACTTTTCCTATGTAAAATAGCCTTTAGTTTAACTACGAGCGCTTCTGACCGGATTCCAAACAATATCGAAGCAATCGTAATACAAATTGAAAGGCAAAGACAAAACATTAACTTGTACAATTATGAGTTCTCTTAAAGATGTTATAGGATTGTTTAGAGCCAATAACATTTTACAACCAATGGCGCAGTGGATAATTACGAATCATAAATAGAGGTACACAACACCGAGGGCGAGTAACAAGTATTGCTGAATGCGGTCTGTAATTTTTACTTCGCCCCCAGTGCCGAGCCGACCGTTCCTTGACCGCTACTGACAAATTTACGACTTTGTCGGAAGCCGACAAATACTAAAATTACAAATACCCATATTAAAAAAAGTTCAAAAGGAATATCCCGCAAATCAACATCTAATGATTTGCTGAACACGCTATACGCTGAATTGCGTAAAAATACAGATCAAAGCAACACGTCTTTTTAACAAGAAAATTAGTATAACGAAAAAGACGAATTCACCAGTTCAACGACCTCTCGCTTTGATAAAAGTCGTCATTCGTCTTTCTCCAAGCACCGCACGTAAAGAATCACGTTACTTATCTACATTGAAGGAATGCTCAGATAGGACTTGTAGGTTATATCGTATCATTCTTTAACTTCTAGGTGAATCGTCTTCATTGGTTTTTGACGTAATCAGAGTTACACCGAAGTAGTCAGAACTCATTAGTACATAATAACATCATACAACAATTGAGAAACTAAATTCTACACTTGTAAATGGTATATAGAAATTATTGGAATGATCTGAGAAATCATTACAATATATTAACTAATATTATTATATTGGAAGCAATAGCGCAGGTTTTATAAAACAAAAACTATAAAAAATCATAATACATATAATAAATTCAGTAATCTGAACGTTTAAGTCCAATCGTATTACAAAGGTAACTAAAATTCCAACATCAAACTTCAAGAATTATTCCATTGAAAATGAACGAAAAACAAATATATAACCTTGCGTATTTCTAAATATTAGTGTTATAAAAGAGGTCAGTACAAACATTACAATAATATATTATTCGAAGCGCCTCCAATTTCAAATAGAGCCTTTGAAAGTGGTGTGTAAATATTACACACTTAACCCAACATTTAAATCAGTCCAGTGGTACGCAAATTGATTATGACCTAAGGGTGCGTCATAGATGTCAAATGTGTCACGGGCATCAATTAATCAGTGGCCCTTATCTGCGGCTATGAGTTATAAGCAGTGTGTTGTTAGCGACATCAAATAAACAGCTATTTGCATAATCATGATTGACAGTGTGAGGGAAGGACATGTTATTAACGTGATAACATTTTATTGGTTGAACAGGGTAGCACACGTGCAAACATCAATCACAAGTGG
Source organism: Agara michaeli (assembly GCA_018245675.1). Taxonomy (NCBI): domain Eukaryota; kingdom Metazoa; phylum Arthropoda; class Insecta; order Lepidoptera; family Hesperiidae; genus Agara; species Agara michaeli. Next base: position 5,957 of record DWDX01003855.1, read on the forward strand.
GTTACTTCAAACGAGACTATAGCACGTGCAATATCAATCTTATATTTTTTTACACGGTACATACACCAAAATAACATTTTTTGTCCGTCTGTTGGTTCCGGCTAATCTCTGGAACGGCTGAACCGATTTTGATTGGACTTTCACTGACAGATAGCTGATGTAATAAGGAGTAACTGCTTTTATTTCAATTTAAATTCAAACCCGGACGAAGTCGCGGGCACAGCTAGTACCGTATATAAAAGGTTGTGTAAAAAGAAATTTAATGCTAAACAAAGCAAATAGTATCATTTATTTTGGGTAACAGCTGTCGATATTGTTTTAATTTGCGATATATTCAAAGAAATCTCGAAACGTTATAATAATTTCCGAACGAAAATTATTACAATTTTATCATCAATGGCCGATGCTTTTGAGAAAATATCACAGCGAAGCTCCAGCGCGCTCCGGAAGTTTAGCAACTTCATTTCGATATTATTTATTTAGTTCTTAAGAACCGGAAAAGTTTTTGTAGGAGAACACAAACAATACATAAGCTTTCAAAGGCATTGAATAATGAGTTTTGCGACGCTGTGTTAATGTATCAGCTATGTATATATGTATGTATAGTGGACGCGTAGAATCATAGAATCGTTCCTGTTAATGATGTTTAGTAGTCTTTGTTTTGAATAAAACGTAATTAATGTATATTTAAAGTAGATATATAAATTTCACTTATTATCATTTTTATTTTACATAAGCTTTTGCCCGCGACTTCGTCCAGCGCATATATTATTATACAAATATTATCTATACTAATATTATAAAGAGGAAAGATTTGTGTGTGTGTGTGTGTGTATGTAAGTAACAAATAAGCTCAAAAACCACTGGACCGATTTCAAAAATTCTTTCACCATTCGAATGCTACATTATCACCGATCAATATAGGCTATACTAGCTTTTGCCCGCGATTTCGTGCGTGTGGAATACTGTCCCTTACAATAAAAGTATCCCAGTAAATTAAAATGCTGCCCAAAGCCACTATTCCATACGGACGAAGTCGCAGGCAAAAGCTAGTTATACATATAAACCTTCCTCTTCAATCACTCTATCTATTTAAAAAACCGCATCAAAATCCGTTGCGTAGTTTTACAAATTTAAGCATACGTAGGGACATAGGGACAGAGAAAGTGACTTTGTTCTATACTATGTAGTGATGTATTTTACCGAACCCATTAATCAGTTATCATATGTTTTTGTTGTGAACAACACATTCATCAATTCCTCGGGGTGCTTTACAACTGAGTGTAGATATGTGCTAGTGAATAAATGATTTTGAAGGGATTGTTTATATTACGTACACGGTATTTATTATGAGCAGAGACCAGCCTCCAACAGTGGAACAATTAAATAGTTGAAAAATATGACAAAAAAATCTGTACGGTTAACCGATAAGCTATAAAATTAACAAAAATCTTAAAAATCGAATGTCAATTGACATATTAATTATAATAAATTGTAATACTCTGTATGGAAGACAACAATGTTTACATCACAAACCTATTCCACCGAAATAATAATACAACATAAAACCTTTCGTCTCCTGTCAACATATACACGATACCATTTTAACTGAACGACCGCTTTACGACCTTAAAGCTATGATAGTTCAAACAATAAACTATTAAACGTAACCCGATGCGTGAATCCCTGACATAACTCTTTTATGTCTCTGGGGTAATATTGAAAAGGGTCAAGCGAGCTACTAATCCATAGGGTGCAACCTACTTTCTGTGGGGAAAACTTCGATATCAGCAGAGTGTATTTATCAGGATAGATACATGTTATGTTAAGGGGACTCTCTCCGTTCTCCAGATCAGCTACGTGTCTGTAACCACTATAGCAAGAAACAGATACTAATTTTTACTAACTACTTTTATTGTTCGACTGCTAGACAATGGTCTCCTCTCATAATGAGAGGCCAAGTGCGGATTGGCAAGTGATATTTAAATTTTTAAGTTATAAAACGCACGTAACAAGTCAGCGTTGCGTGGCGGGATTTGAACCCAGACCCACCGGAGTGGGAGGCTGAATTTCATCTTACTGGGCTATGGCTGTTTATAACTGACATACTAACATATAAATGTACTCTAAAACTAAGTGACTTACACATTATACTAACAAACATATACCTATATTATTATACATCATTTTCCTGCAGCCCTGTTAATTAATTAATAGATACTAAACGATAATCTTATTAATAGAGAACTAATGTGAAAAGACACTGACAATCCAAATCCTACTGGAAGTAGTGTTTGGGTGTATGTGCGTGATGCCCATGAGTAGCAGCAGATAATCGTGTTAGCTGCCCTCTTCACCCTAAAAAAGTATATAAGTGAAACATTAACAAAATCGCCTTTTACTTATCGTATCACCTAACTAGCTTAGTTCGGTAATCCTTAACACATTTGAACATGTTCATTCTAAAACGATTTTAATCAAACCATAGATTCGCTTTAGAATCGTAAACATAACACGTTTTACTGATAACCAAGGCAAGTTTTAAAAGGTTAATCGACTTCGCCAACTTTACGTCGGATGCGACGTCTCATCTCGTTAGAAATAAAATAAAATTTGATTGCATCAGTTCCGCTGCTAATGGAGTGCTACAGAGAAACTGTTTTGCGGAGTTCCTTTTTTATTTATTTCGAAGCGTTCTATCCGTAACTGGCCGTTGTAATGAGCCTTCGGATATTTTAGTCCGCTTTCCTATCCGATCCCTTTGTTACTTCTGTTTTACTTTTCCCCGTTCAGTAGTTTCTCTGCTATTTCTTTCAATATTAGCTTCAAATGCACCGGTCACGAACCATCGTGAAATGTAACTAGGTGTGTTATTAACTGAAGTTAAGAATTTGTTCTTTTATCCTCTTTTATTGTTTCACTGCTGGATATCGATCTCCTTCAATAACGGGAAGGTTTAAGCCCATAATTTGTCATTCTACTACAATTAACTCTTTCTCATATCATGAAGAACTCTAAGTTTTCCTTGCCATGCTTTCTTCACCATTATAGCGAGTGATATTTAATTTTGATATTCGTAAAACGTAAATCACTGAAAAGTTAGAGATGAAGACACAAATTAGACGCTATCACGAACTGCTATGCTTGAAATTTAGTTAATGTATGTACACGATTTAATGAAAATGTTGATGAAATTAATTTAAAAAGCACTACATTTCACAAATCCCATTCCACTCGGCGAACAGTATTGCAATCGAGCTTATTCTGAAGTTTTTGATTGAATCGCGAACAGCGCATATTGAGTGTCGTTAAACGTCTACTCGGTCGCTCGCGAAATTAATTAAAATCTCATTAATTATAGTTTTGCTCGATGACTCGGTGCCGGGATCCGTGCTTAACGCGCGATTGTTTTAACACGAATTACAATATTTACACTTGAATAATTTCTTTGTGAGCTCGTGGTAATATTTACGGCAGATATAAAAGTTGTTCAACGTAATGTTTCCGAAACCGGCGTGCGGCGTTCTATCGGCAACGAGGAGCGACTGAAGCATAATAATTAACACCGACACTTTTCAATATTGACTGAGCTTTTCTTATGTGAAGAAAATAGGAAACCAGCTGGTAGCAGCAGAGCAGAACAGCAAATCACAAATGATCGCTGTCGCCATTGAAGGAGGAGCTGAACAAGATACAAAAAAATGATTTTTTGAAGTGCTTCGAAGATTGGAAAAAACGTTGGCACAAGTGTATAATATCCCAGGGGGATTACTTTGAAGGGGATAAAATAGATATTCACGAATAAATAAATAATTTTTGAAAATCACAAAATTTGTGATACTTTTTGAACACACCGTATATTTTAAAATTTACGACATTTATGCTATCAAATAGGAACGAGAGAAGGGCATTTGCATAGCGATGCATTAACACAAAACCATTGCTTGTAGATGGCAGGCGATTCCGTGCAGCCGGCAGCTTCCTCGCTACGACTGCTTCTACCGTGAAGTGATTGTAATAAACAATTCATGTATCGGTCTAAAGAGAGTGCTCGCAGCGCGGACGTGTATACGCAGGCGAGCATCTCAGTCTTTAGCAGTAGCAATGCGCCTGCAATTAGCTTACAATAGATAATTTTGAACTGATACTAATGTATATAAACATTCCAGGTAAAATCCCAGTAACTTTTAAATTTAGTTTAGATACTACTGTTCTTGAATCTCGAGAACAGGCGCCTGAACACAAACCGATTCCACGTGTATAACAAACGGTGTATCTTAAACTGTCTCGCTGGTCGCAGCAAAAGTTGCAACATTAAAAATAATAAGTATTTGTTTTATAAGCGGGACAAAAATGAATATTGGATATTTATTAATGAGTTACTATTATTACACGTGTTAGATAGTCTACAATAATGTAATTTTATTAGAAATTGTACACTTATGTGGAATGATGTGAAAGTTATGTGAGATTCACAAATAACTATTCGGAATTTGAATTGTTTGTTATTCTAGGACAGAAAAACGTGTGCGTTAAATTGTTTGCACGTGACGTCACTCGCATCTCGCTCGAGGGGTGTCGTCGCAAACACCGAATAGCGCTAGAACTGCACACTGAAATGCAGAGGATCGAATACAGAAAGAAATAAAAGATGTTTAAGCGTCATTCTTGTAAACAGGAACGCGATCATTTGTTGGTAAAACGTGAAGCCTTTTGTCGCGATATTCGACGGTTGTTAAAGCCGTTAAAAACTGATTTAATCTCGAGCTCACTTTGTTACATGACGACTTCGTGCTTTTTTACTCATAACAAAGCTTTCAGGAACCTCGCGTATAGTTTCACTTGCAGATTTTAGTCTCCGTTGCTGATTTAAATTTAACTTGTACTAAATTACAGCAAAGTATGACGTATTTACTTTACGCAAGGAGTTACAGAACGGGATATAATATAGAGTGGCGGTAGTTTTTGTAATAAATAATATGATTTTCGACAGTTAGAACAGATCATGTATACCAATTATGCATTTTAAGATAGTAAAGGGGTCTAATAACACATTTTTTTTGTAAGCGAAACAATAGGACGATTAACTACAGTATTTTAATTTATAAATCAGGGCGCAAACAACGAGCATTGAAAATAAATGCAAGTTGAGTTGAAGCGAAAGCTCGCGGGCGTCGAGCACACTTCAAAAAAGTGTCGCTGTTGAAAATTAATTCTGTTTAAACAGTTTTACACGTACACAATAGAAGTGTTGAGGTGAGTTTGCTGACAGCGACTCTGTGCGCTCACTTCATCCAGTTAGTAGAGGTTTTCAATTAAAATACTACATTATAATGTCCACTGGCCGGCTAAGTGTGTATACTGCACTTAGCAGCCGGGTAGCGGGCAGCGGGTGCGACTCCCCTCCACGACTAATGTTAATTTAATGAGCATGAGTATTTTTTCATATGTACATAATATTATGTAGTTTGTCAACTATCGAATACCATAGTACAGGTTCTACCTCATTGGGGTTCAGAAGGATCTGTGTGAATTCGTTCAAATGGTAATTGATAAAATAATATTATTATCATGATAAGGCTTTACATCTTCAGTCGCAAACAACGGTTCTATGTATCAAAGTTAACAAGAATGTACAGAAATATAAATATACAGTCTAGAATAAGAATCAATGAAAATCTAGATAGCAAAAACTCTTTTAGTCCCATAATGAAGACACGTTATAGCTTATTGAGTGTGTCAATATCAGTCCGCTGTCATCTGCTTATAAAACGTGTTCTATAAGTTTAAATAGAGTGCTTACGGCCCGGTGAATCAAAATATGTCATTCTACAATACACAACAGGCTTATTAATAACTTAAAACTAACTTACAAGTAGACTCAACTCACTGTCGTTATTAATACCTCACTAGCGATGTATCTACCACGGTACCGCTCAAAGGGCTACAGCAAATATAATAACAAATTTATGTTTTGAGGCGATGTCGTTTGCAAAAAATTTTTAAACATCAGTAAGATCTTGACCCTCCGATGCTAACTTGGAGAATAAATGTAACTTGTTGTTTTATAGTAAGCTTAAATGTTTCGTCGAGGAAGGTTGTTCGCAAGGGATACTATGTTTTATGTTATGCACCGACTATAACGGCTTCGTCTAAAGTAACCAGTTGACGGTTAAATTTTAAATGTTTTCCGCGTTACACGATATACTTCCCGCGGTATGTTAAATGGAATTTTTGGATACGATGTGTGCAGTGGTACCGCGGTGTGCGGGCGCACGTGTTGGTATTTACAACGACCACTATTCACTGTGGATATTTTATCGTGGAAGGGTTCCGAATAGTATTAACGGTTTTCACATGGACGATTGCAGGGAGTGGTGCCGAGGTGTGGGACTTCTTGTTGTTTCAAATTTTGATACGATCCTGTGAAGAAATTGTTTTAATGCCACTTTAAATTAAATTAAATGTTTGTAGCTGAATTGTTGTTCCCAAAACAGTAAGAGTTTTTAGAGTTCTGTGGATTTACAAGAACGTGGAATGCAACGGT
>DWDX01003856.1:0-12500 GCA_018245675.1 Agara michaeli
TTGAAAAATATTAGCGTTCCACACTTCTCCTACACATAAACTATAAGTGTGCCAAATTTCATACTCCTCCGTCCGCGTAATTTTCGTAAAAAGGGATCCAAAGTTTTTGCTTCACGTATTAATATATAGATAATTGTTGGTCAAATGAGCAAACCAAAATTAACTGGTCCCTAAGGAACGTCAATATAATACAAATTTAGATAACAAATGTTATGTTTGAAGTTTCAAATGCAAGTTTCTAATGTAATTTTCGAATCAAATTTTAACCTAAATATTTGTATCCTAGGTATAATTGACAGCGTTAGCACACAAATTTCTAGCTCGCCTCGTCATGAAACGCTCTTGGCAAATACTATTTTACAAAGCGACACGTTACGTCAGATTCAATTATACAAATATTCCTTCATACTATTCTCTAGTATGTTTATATACAACCGTTTTTATGTATATGCATTATAATTGAGTATTACAGTTGTATTACTGTTTGAAATTGTCTGTAAAGCGTTATACCGAGTGGTTTACGTATAAGTGGCTACACACATTGCATGTAATTTTACTATAAGACTAATATACTATACTACTACTACTATAAGACTATAATTTTACTATAAGTATATTCTTCGAATGCTTCTCTAGAAGCTTAGATCTAACTGAGCCACTTTGACCTATCCATATTAGAGAAAATAATAAATTTGTCAACTCCAAATATCTAATTTTTGGATTTTCAAGATTTGATATTTCAGCAGCGGAATGATTAAATTTCACAGAATAAAGAGCTTACAAAAGAGCAAAAGTAGAGAGGGGCGTCGTTTGTAGCCACTCTATTTCCGCATCCACTCTACCGAACGACTCGATACCACTGACCTTTTCGTTTTCCTTCTTTGTTAACTCAAAACAAAATTACTCTTCTGTTTTCGGTGTTTAATAAAAGTTTGCGTTTTTATTTGCTTAAAAGAAAATGAATTAAAGATGATATATTTCCCATACGATGCACAATAGCAACTGAGAAAATATTAGTATAGAGAAGTTTTTTCCATTCGTGTAACAATTGCAAAATAGTAGATACGGCATAAACAATTGTGATTTTTAAACCACGTCAACTTTATGAATTTGAATAAAAAATATGTATTATTTATAACTATAAATATCACGACATTTTACGAATTTTACTAAATCATCGACCTTTTTTGTCAGAGTTTCTGTAATAACGTTAACGGATCTATTAAAACAGAAAATTCACATTGGAATATAGGGTAAAGCTAATTACTATAGTATGCTAAAATGCTCAAGGCTAATCAACATACTTCATTTCCAATGGAACTCATATAGTATTATCAAAATAATTTCCGGAAAATTTATCGAACACCGTATGTCTAACAATAATTTTAATAACATGCTCGCCTGTCGGGACCTCCGTTCGTGTGGGGTCCATTTAACATCCATACAAAACATTTTCCTTTGTTTTATTAGTGTACAACTTTAAATTTGCATATCTTCTGATTGAGTGAATCGATTGATATGAAATGAAAACAAAAGCCGCCTGGAACAAACGCATAAAAATACATATATGTGAATTAGATCAATATTTTCTATGTAACGCGTTCAGTAACAAACAAAAGAACAACAAATTAAAGTCTGCAGCCGTTTTGCGACTCCTCTAATTTGAACATGTCCATAGGCGATGACCACTTACTATCAGGTGCTCCGTCTTCTACAGGCAGCAAGTTGATGCAGAGACAAAAACAAACAACCCTAAGTCGCAATTCATTCATTCAGACACCATAGTAAGTACTGTTACAGGCGTAAAGTTTCAGCCTGTGATGTTATGAAGGTATATTAAAACCTCACATTTTTACTGAAGCGACGTGGAGTTAACAAAGGTGTAACGTACAAAGGCGCGCGTCGTTTCATAGCCACTCGGTTGCTACGTTTCTCCACTCTGCCAATTGGCTGCTTTGCTATCTTGTCTGACTAAGAACGTTTAAACTACCCTCTATAACTAATACATTTTTAATATAACGGCATATTCTTTAGCACTTAAGGTGCCCCATCTAACGTAAATCGTAAATTAAATACACTACAACAATTACAATTTAACACCTAAATAAACTTTATTTAGGTGTTAAATTGTATCGGCCGTCATCTTAGTGGTTATTATTAGAATAGTAGCAGGACATTTGATTTATCATCTCGTAGAGTTTAAAAATTGAAAATAAATACAATTTTCGGAAGAAGAATGAATTTTGCTTCAAAAGACTAGGCGTATCGCTTAAGCAGGTGTCGTTTCACACCTGCTTTGCTCTCATCTTTCCCTTGTCAATTGATGGATTAGATGTCCTTTCCCATAAACCTTCCATTCTTACTGTAATGTTAATGCTACTCTCCTTAAGATTTTCCTTTACTTTACCTTTACTTACTTTACTTTACTTTACATTAAAGTAAATAAATTTGATTGTAAATTCTATTTATGTATTATTAATCAAATATTTTGTACATTTCGATTCGAAATTTTTTTGTTTGATTCTAACATATTTTAAAAATATTTCAAAACAGAACAAAATTCAAAATAGGCTATTATCAAGACAGATCAACGTCAATATTTAATAATAAATAAAACAACTCTGCTTCATTAAAATTAAAAATGTAAAAGAACTACAATAGTTACTTAAAAATAATGAAATGTAAATTGAAAATTGTGTTTTAGAAATAAAAACATTCATAAGTAATTCTTATTCGTTAGCTATTAAAAATATAAATCAATTTTGGAAAGCAAGGAGAAATAATCAATTAGTAATTTCAAAGGTTTTAATTTAGCTTCCCCACTATTAAAAAATAATCGATGACATATCTAGCAGTAGAAAAAAATATTTATAACGTAACAAGGAAAACCGAAAACACAAACAAAGCCTTCGAATGAATACAGCAGCATCGCTTCAATAATAAAGCGAAAGCTTCAAATGCCCTTTTGTGCGTGCGCTTTCATATCGTATTTAACCGCAGTATTGTCTTCCGGTTCTTTTTTAAAATTTGTGTTGATGTTGGCTCTATTGTAATTTGTGTTCGGTGAAGTTATATTTGAAACTGTGCACTCGCAATATTTTTTCCCTCTGTAGCTCACGGCCAGTATTTGCTCAGTTTATTTTCCTCTGAGTATGAGGGCTCTCGAGTTGAACACACAGTCTGTATTCAAGCGAACCGCTTCGCTGCGCAGCCTCCGCACGCCAAAGCTAATATAAAATTGTATGAGACGGTTCGTACTCGTACTTCCTTACTTTTTCAGCCGTGAAATTTTACATATGTTCTATAAATATGCTTTATACGCCATTATTCGTACAAGTAGTATGTTAACCCCTTTAAATAGTGTCGTAGACAAGGACCCCAATTACCTTTCTGTCTTTAAAATTTTTCTTCAGTGCGTTTTAAGCATTTGGCAGGTAAGGCACAGAGGGGCCAATTTAAGAAATTCTTTTCATAAAAATGTCGTGACACATGGCTGCAATAAGTTTGGCTAGAAGAGCCCGGAAAGAGCTGGATCCGTATAATTAGACTCTGAGAAGATTTATGTAAAGACATTTTTGGAATTTTCATTTTTTATTAGCGACACGTGTTCTCCAGTACCCACGCATATTAAATTTCTGTGGATAAAAAGAAAATATTTTTTTACGTAAGATTCTACGAGATCTAGAGATTTCTACCAAGTGAAGAGGTTGAACATCGGCGTTATTTATACTAATCCTTCGTATAATAATAATGTAATAACATGTACATATTTCTAAATTACTCAATATCATACTAGTACTCGTACCTACGTAATTATGTTGCATTGTCACTCACTGTCCTTGTAATGGTCGAAGGCAAATTAATAATGACTACACATTACTTTGTATTTATCCCTTACTGTTCTTTGCATCATATTAATATTCGTAGCGTTTAAATTGCTAGTTTTTGATAACAGATATTTAAATCATGACTTAGGGCCAACATAATTTTAAGTCGGGTAAGATTTCTTACGGTGAGATATTTTTTCTCGTGAGGATATATGGTTTATATAAAATCTTTAATCAAATTGTTTCATTCTACAAACGGACGTGATTTTCTCTTTAAATGTGCGTATATACATACTTGTTTATTTAATATATCAGCCGCAGCTTAATGTTTTACGTGCATTTTCGGATCATTTAACCGCGTAATGACTGATAAATAAAGAATGAAAAACCATAAATAAAAACCTTACTATATTTTAGCAATTTTATTAATTAAAATTGAGACTATATTAAGGTTGCATAGGTATACCATAGAACTTCTATTAGCTTTTACAAAACATATGTTGTCTATATCTCGCTTATTTGCTACATAATGAATGTTCACGCATAATATTTTTGTATTTAGCTAAAGCATAGCACCTTGTAAGTGGTATAGTTTTATTAATGTTGTTTTATGATATTTACTAAAAAAATATACAACTTACCTCGTCCGCGTATTTATTATTAGATTTTAATTTGATTATTTGTTTATATTGTGCTTTAGTGATCAAGAAGCGGTCATTTCTGACGTAATCAGGTTTAACAAAAGAAAAATGATTAAAGAAACGAAAATTACAGGAAATTGGCTGACTGTCATTATTATTTAATTACTTGTGTGCGTGTTCGTAGATGACTTAATTTGACTAATTTTAAGACTGCTATCAGATAAAAATTTCAATTGGTTTTCGTTTCTCTTGGCTTATCCGCTGATTAAATCGTAATTTGTTCACAGTTATTTTTATAACAGACAACAATTTTTTTTTCAGTATAGAAACAGAAAATGTCTCAAACTTTGTAAGTGATTCCCAAGTTTATCGCTATTTCAATTACTTGTTGACAGAGACAAAGACGATATCGCCCTCTTGTATAAGAGCCTTTGAGCATCCTAGAGCAAAGATGTTCATTTAATATTCCAAGAATTAATTTGAATAAATTCGTATTTCTTAGATAATGTCGTATTTCTAATTTGAAAATGAAAACTATGAAGTTTAAAGTACACACAAAGTTAATAATATCATAAACGTGAAAAAAAAATCTTATTTTGGGTCATTATAAACGATAAAATAAATTTGTATTTTATTTAAATATATTTATGATAAACCTAATGGAAAAGTTAATGAGTTTCGCATAAATTCCGAATTCCGTCACATTATGATCATTTCGTCGTCTGTATGGTGTCAACCGTTGTAAATCATTGTATTATATTAATTAGGTACGAAGTATTTTATTCATTCCATTAAAGTTAACGGTGCTTAAGTTCTCAGCATTTTCTCTTGCTTGTTCTTTTTTGTGTTTTCTTATCAAACGGTTACATTCTTACAGTGCCACTGGCGCTAATGAAAATTTCAAAATGTTTTTCTTCGGTTGAGTTTTTGCGTCTATTTCACTTGCAAAATAATTAACTGATTGGAATTTTTGGTTGCTTTTATGTGTACATATGTACACTGTGGCGCTTTCGTTTGTAATCTACTCGTATAACGTTACAAATATGAAACCTGTAACTTGTTAATACTCTCAAAAACTAAATTGAGGATTAATATTCAGAAATAAATCTGATTAGAAGCATCATCATCTTCGACCATTTATTGTATGATTATCAAAACAAATCTTTTCTCCAGTATTCGAACTTCAGACCCTTAAATTGGGAGGCTAAGATTCAAACCACAACGCAGTCTATTTCTGCCGTGAAGCAATTGTTATTACAATTTGTGTTTCAGTTTGATGGGTGTTGAAGCCGGTCCACGCGTATACAAGAGGCGACCATCTCAGTCCTCAAGAGTAGTCACGCATCTGTGACCGACCTCTGATAGGGAAGATACTATCGAATAAGCACTAACTGCACTTTCACTAACAAACACTAACTGGACTAATTTTACTAACAGTCCCATTCCTGCAGTCCTGTTACTAACGAATACTCACCAACTAATTGTTTAACACCTATCAACTGAATTCACACTAACAGTCCCATCCCTACAGCCCTACTAGAGGTCGGTTGCAGATGTGCATGGACGGGAGCGGTCACTCGTAACAGGTGCCAGCTCGTTCGCTACTCTGATACCATAAGAAAAAAAAAACTTGATAACTAGCCAGTCTCTTCATTTACAGCGTATATGCTTATACCGTTGATTGAAAACGCAAAATATTGCGACTCGACAAAAAATTTAACTGCTTGCAGGAAGAAGAAGACATCACGATCTACATCGTCATCGTCGGGAGATGTTGAAGGTACATTTATATTCATTCGCAATAGTAATGTGGATGCGAACACAATTTAACTTCATTTGTATTTGTAATTCTGTATGCATCTGCTGCGTTTGAGCCCAAAATTCTTTAAATTTCTTTTATATGTTACATCCAGTATGTTTCTTAAACATTAAAACGGAAATGAAGCATGAAAATTATTGTATGGGAATTATTTAGGTCACTAAGCGTAGTAAGGCAACATACAGATGTATGTTGCCTTACTACGCTCGGCATGCTGGCAGATGCCAGTGTAATATTTTTGATCAATTCTTTACGAGCGATTTTTAACAGAATCTTGTATAATTTATTTATATTGTACAAAAATTACAAGAATTAATTCTAAGGTATTTATTGGCATAACAGATTCGGACGATTCAAGAAACAGTTTGGGATTAACTATTTCTTCGTCAACATCATGGGAATCCACTGAAAATAAATACAAACCCAAATCCAGCGAGGAGAGAAGGGGATGGTAAGATAACACTGAAAGATATCACACGTAGATATACGTTAGACAAAAACCGCCTAAGCAACATAATAATAGTTGATTCAAATGCTGGCGATTTTTAGAATTCAGAACCAGTCAAAACTGGTGTACTGCTTAAATGTAATATTATTATTAGTGTCAGTCTTAGACAAACCCATAAAACGCGTATAATAAGTCAGAAGTTTGAACTACGATTTCAACCCATACCCCCGGAGTGGAACACTGAATTTCAAACCGCTACGGTATCACTGTTGCGGTTTCTACTTTATTATTATATAACTTGTAAATAAGACAGAAAATTGAAATTTGCGCGGGAAACGAATAGATTCTGTACATCCGTGTTTAGGAGAAAATGGCATCGAAAGTGCCCTCCGTGTCCAGAAGACATGCTGAAGAAATGGAGGGACAAGAGCATCGCGTGGATCTGTGGTGCTTACCAGCGCGCTAGGCGCACCTTTAAAAGCGAGTGCATGATGCATTACAGAAATTGTCAAGATGGAACTAGTAAGTATCACCAAGAGCACACAATTAATGAATTGAACGTCTATTATCCTGGGTGAGAATGGAACCCACAGTTACGGTCCAGGACTCCCGTAACGTATTCGAACCACGTACCGTTACACCGCCCCTGAATTATTTTAACATTCTACTTCTCTTTCTTATCCTCATAATCAACAAATTTTCTATCTTGATTTTCTATAACATACCTTTTATTTTATTTCACTAATATAGTGTACTGATTCCTGTTTAGTGTTCGTCAAAATCCACGATTATCGCTGCCAGAACGCTACCGACAAGAAGCAGAGCCGCCATTTCTTTTACGACTACGGCGTGGACAGCCAGGACACCAAGAGCACCGGCGTGGACCAGTCGTCTTCTTTGGAGGATTACGAGTTTAATAAATAAAAATATGAACCATAATAAGAGTAATTTAATTCAATCGAATAGGTTAACCGTCACACAATGCTGCACAAGGGACAGTTAAACTAATATAAATTAGTAACGATTCGTTTCGTCTTCAGTTAGATGAGCTAATTTCGCTCGAAAACAATTAGGACAGCACCTCAACAAATGTTCAGTAAGCCCGTATCTGAACTCAGTTACGGGGATTATGCCGACAGGATCATAAATCCTGTGACGTCACACGTCCATTAATCGCTTGCAGGGAGCAATTTGTCATAGAGACAGACAGACAGACAAGTATACAATGAGACGTTAAGTGTCCAGTATTCACTACAATGCATACCGGCGGAACTCTATGCGGCAAGAAATAGGATCTATTTTTCATCGCCGGTGGATGGTGTAAGTTTGCTTTGTCCCAAGCTAACGCCGGATTTCGAGATGTTTGTGTTCTATTTCGTGAGCGATATGGCGGCTTTCGGCTGCTCGATTTGAAGTGTACGGCGGTAAATGCGTTTGTAATGGAGCGCCTGAAAGAGTTTACGCGCTAAGCTACTTTTGCCATCCCCAGCGAGCAACCGTTACAAGAATCTCACTTAAAGAATTCTTTATAAAAAAGTGCCTGTCTTTGACAAAAAGAGAACTCTAGAATATATTGAGTAAGAGAGCGTTCCTTAAGAAATAATTGGTCCTTAAGAATAAATTGGTTGGCATCTTAGATTCTAGGTCAAATATTGTTGATTTCTTATGACCCCTTCAGTTCGCATGCGTGGCATGGTCGCAATTATTATTATTGTTTATTATCTTTCTTCTCGCTAAATAATCGCCTACTGCCATCGCTACGACCAGTGCATTATCTAGCGGTTGTTTTTCATCGACTTGTTATTTTACACCGCTTTTAAGTTTAAATGGCGTGAAATTTAACGCTAGAGCATCTGAAACGAATTTCAGTGATAGTTGAGAACGGGCGGGTGAGAAATTACTCAACGTTTCAACAATGTGCGCCCCAGCCTCGGTGCGGGTGCTGAGTGTTCCACGCAAATCACACTTCTCTGTACATTATAGGATTAAAAAGCTTTTTGTAAACAAAAAAAACACTAATACTAATACGATGCTTGGTGTTGTGTTGAAATATTTTAGTTTTGTAAGCGCCGAAAACTTCGTTATTGTCGATATACGGGAACGATGGTCACGGGAAATCACTAACAAATTAGGCAGAGAATACCGAGTACCAAATAAATCTGTTGTACAAAACTTTTACGAGGTTTTTACAGAGTTGACTGAAAGTATTTTTTCTTTTGTCAGTCTATTTCTTCCAAGACTTACTTGATGAAAACATAATTTGCAAAATAGTATTACACATTCAATTTCAAATACATTTATAGTTACTCAATGAACGTCATACATTGTATAGTTATCGTCCGCTTGGTACGCGCCTCAGGCTGCGGTACACCGGGAGGAAAAAGCTGGCGGAAACACGTCCCAATCAATAGCTCATCAGCTCTCTGGTTACCATAGCGATAGACCAATTCCAATAGCTGTACATACGTTATCTCAAGATGTTATTACTAGATATTAGTTTATATAAAACGATATAATAACATCATAAGCAATATCGGTAGTTGAAGGGGAGGATGGCGATATATTTTCATGACTGCTATATTGTTTCGTGGAACACGTAAAGCGGTCGATCCCAGTTGTTACCGTTACGTAATCCTCGTCGGAGGCCTCGTGGATATATAATATCTCATATATTGACCATTAACCCCACCAATAAACGATGAACAATGAATAAAAGCCCTGTATATATTGTAAGACTCTGTAAACTACGTCGACTCTAACGCGTATTGTACAGTTTAAATCCTTATATGTAAATAACGCTTTATGTTACTTCGTTTTGTCATATTACTAGACTCCTAAATTAAAAAATGTTGCTGCTTGAAGTAAATATTCGTATTATCATTATTTGAGGCTTAAATTATGGGTAGAAATGTTAAATTGACAGATAAATGTGGATAAATTGAAAGATTTTCGCGAGAACTCTACGTTGTCCGTGTTTAGACTGGATTATAAGAAATCCTTTAAAATATGATTGATTCGATCACTCCATCTGTATCAACCTGCTTTGAATTTGAATAGCCGGCGAATTACAGGAGAAATATTATTTTACGCAAAAAGTGATAGCAAAAAGTGTTGATAGAATTCTTATCTCAAAAAGTATTTTTAACCCTCAAATGCTCGCAGACTTTTTTCAACACAAAAGAAGCCGCTGCGGTCCATTATGCATATTTCACTCATTACCAACAAGAAAGGTAAAGAGTCTGATGTCTGATATGTAAAATTACGGATGGGAATGGTGCAAAAACAAAACAATGGTATGTTCGTACGCTTGGGGCACGATATGAAATTAGATTTAAGTCCCGATTTACATAAAAGCTATTTATCAATTCAAAGTCGTACAGAAACGCTGCATAACTTGCACCTTTAAAATTTTATTATCAAAATAAATCGCATCAACGAAAACAAAGGGCACTAAACTCAAATCAAAAACCTAAATTAATTATTATTCAGTTTCTCTATCATTTATGATACTTCATACTTCATAACACCAAAAAGGCGGTTCGAAGGTTAAACGAGCATTAAAGATCCCCTTTTAGTTCCATTCATTGTGTGTATAAAAAATTACAATTACAAGTACAAAGGGGCGGTTCGTTCAATCTTTAAGGTTCAAAGAACAGGATAATAAACGGGGCCTCGTAGACCCTCGATATCATATTTACAGGGTTGTATAGGGTCGTTGGAAATTTTAATGGCAGGGACTACTATAAATGAACACAATAGCTCCCTGGCATTTTTTCCTTCAAATTCGACTTTGCGGATCCTTTGGCGTATCATTTCTTAAGCCGATACTAACGAAGTTGCAGATGTTATTGAGAAATCTAAAAAGTCAAACTGTTATTTTGCACTAAGCTATTATTTACAGGCGATAGTGTGTTTTAAAATGTCAGTTTGAAATAGCAATAAAATATAAATTGTCAACATTATTCTTAAACAATCAAATGACGGTTTAGATCTCACCGTCCGGCGACTTTCTGTAAGCCGGCAACGGCCCGCATGAAAGTCTCGAAAGCCCGCATGAAGGCTTTATCGAGACAATCTGAGGAATACTGATTTACATTTAAGTGTGTCATGTACACTATAGAGGCTTTTTAATTTACGAGTAATCCGATAGTAAATGGTCAGAGTCGGCTAAAGACATTTGCAAGACCAGCTACACATACGTCCACGATGGCCGTGACCAGCAATGGACGACAATAGCCTACAGCGATGAAACGATAATAATGAATGTTAGTGAACATTCCGTAAGTCACGTAAGGGAACCAGTCAGCTGTGCGTCGGTACGTCAAAATAACTAAACAAAAGCTTGCTTTAACACTCGTTCGTACGACCTTACAATAATCACTGGGACTACTGCAACTACGGCTGTCTGAATCTAACTTACGCAATTCAAGTGGCATACCTAATACATGATGATGATTATATTACTACTATTATACCATGACGCCAGGTCCCTAACGCGGCGGGCAGGGCGCACCGAGCACCAAATATCTCAGTCCTTACAAACCTGACGCGCTTCATCTACATTCATCGCTCTCTTCATGCATACACACCGGTTTCCGAGACTCGACTGCAACGTCAGCCAGTGTCTTACCTATTCGGTCAAGATGGGACAGTCTCGGTCCCTCTACATAGGTACTACATGATACATATGTACATATTTTTAAACGGTGACATTGGTCGTCGGCCGAGCTGTGTATGTTCGTGCGCTAGCCGCAACAGGGTCGTAGTGGAGAAGTGCGCCGGCAGCTACTCGTGGGCTCGCGGGTGGTCCGCGGTAATTGAGCCGGGCCAGCCGGTGTTCTCGTTGATTGATTAGAGCGCTTCACACGGCGGGCGCACGCCTCGTTGTCATCTAACTATTCGCCGTTTCAGAATGCTACTTTCAAATTCGGAATATACGTGAAATCAATTATTATCACATTTTCAGGGGTTTTTATATTCCAGGCCTTGTTATTTTTTGTATCAGGTTTTTTTTGTGAATTCCATAATATAAAACGAAATGCTTTTTATAGTTAAGAGTAGATAGATATATATGAAACAACATCGGCTAAGTTTAAAGTTAAAATTAGATTTGAGTTTTCGAAAATATTATTACCTATTAACCGTACAAGTATCCTGATCATACGAGTAAAAAAAAATTAATACACATAAGCTGAAATTTTTTATCGTATACTGACTGCACTTGCGCGACGCGTCGCGACGTGCTCTTAACCGCGTGAAGTGTCTAGCGACTAAATGAAATGGTCGCCGCTGCGCGTGATACGCTTAGTACATTTCTATACATTATATTTTAGCCGCTAGCCATTTAACCGTACGCACCGCGCGAATGTCCCGTGACCGCGCGGTGAAGCTGGCGGTGTGAACGGCCACGCCGAGCCCGGCGGGTCGTTAACGAAGCGCGGTGACGTGGTGGCGTTAACGTTAACTGTTGATTGGACACGTTATTAATACAGCGGCGTTAATATTTAAGGTTCGTACATTTGTTACGTTATAAAGTTTGTTACGTTTAGTAAATTAACGACGAGACTAATTTTAACCATTACAAAATATTGACGTAGTATATTATTGTGTATGAGAATGCCTGCAACTTTGATAATAATAATAATAACAGGAACAACTCTACGCGCTGCTCTGATTCCAAAGTAAGTAATTAAATGCCCCCATTGCGGTAACCGGATAGTCGATAAACTTATGTATATGTATATTATATACTATAGCTATATATA
>DWDX01003857.1:0-12498 GCA_018245675.1 Agara michaeli
AAAAAAAAAAAAAAAAAAAAAAAAAAAAAAAAAAAAAAAAAAAAAAAAAAAAAAAAAAAAAAAAAAAAAAAAAAATATATATAAATATAAAAAAAAAAAAAAAAAAAAAATAAATAAAAATAATAAAAAAAAAAACCCAACCAAAATTTTTTTATTAAAAAAAAAACCCCCCCCCCCCCCCCCCGCAGCGGCAACTCGAACGTCTCGATGACGTCCGTTCAAAGTCCAAACGTTGGACGGTCGTATTGTAACGTCGCAACAGATTCAGTAGAAGTCGTCCTCCCCGAGCGCCAGCGCGCCCTGCGCCCGCACCTGCTCCTGCGCCAGGTACAGCTGGGCCACCTGCTCCGCCGACGTGGCCTGCTCCGGGCCCTTGTCCTCGCGCTCCCGGACGAACCTGTCGTGTTCAATTTAATGCATTGTATTCAGAATTAGCTTCACCTCGGCGGTGCCGCCCCCCGGCCTCCCCCGAGCGACACTCCGTGCGCAACGCACGCGTGTCCGGCGCGGGTCCATGTGCACACTATATGAGAACGATTCATATTTGCTACTTTTGTACTGCTGGTTAAATAACTATTTAGTGGCGGGTCCGCCGGCGGGCAACCCCGGCTCGCTCGTTAGTTCTTTAGAAATAAGTATGGCGTCGGTCGGTTCTTGTAAAGGTGAAATCGACAGACAACATTGACGACGTGCGCGAAACCAACTAAATAAGAATTTATGGATTTAGGGTCTTGGCTCATGAGAGCCATCCGACACCCGACCGGCACCGCCTCGCCTCGAGCGCTCGAGTATTTCTTATGGATGTGCGTTCATTAATCAACGTCGTAACGTCGCCGGGTCGCCTCGCTCGCGAGTTGGCCGCGCGCGGCTGCCGAGTGATTCTCTGTCGATCTCGCGACGTTCACAAGGAACAACACGTCCTCCCTCGGACCACCCGCCGACGACGAGTTGACGCCGAACGACATTATGACCCTACTCGCCGATCGAACAAGGAAGGAAAGAAGGAACGAAAGAAAACAAATCTCGAGACTCACATTCCATTCAGGAAAATAGGAACTTACGGACGCAACTACATCGACGGAGTAAAATCAACACAAAAAGTACTATTAACGAGGCCGTCGTAACTATGTTACGAATATTTATTGGAGAAAACCGGAACGCATAGGTCCGGCGACTCGAGTTTGTGCGTAGTTATATGACGTATCGGAGACAAAGTGCCCGTACTGGCTGCGACACCGGGTACCGAGGAGTCGCGGCCGCTGCGTCGCGTGCACGCGACGCAGCGGTCAACGAAAAATATGAAAGCACTAACCGACCGGCGCGCCTCGAGCCGGCGAACGGGCGATTTGAAAAAGATTTTAGGGGTTTAAAATAATACAAAATTATTAAGTTCAAAATTCCATTAGGATAATAAAAAAAAATCAGCACCGAAGAAAGGCGGCTAATGGTCGGCGGCGTTTTGACGAATCACCGACAAGCGTAATATTTCACCGAGCCAACCTTTTCGGTACTTTGCTCGCCTGAAGTTAAAACACTACAATTTGTATTTATCGCAGTTTTCCAAATTTCATCAACGATCAGGATTGCAATTTCAACTCGTGCCGGAGCGTTAAATGTCGTCCGCGCGCCGCGAGGGCCGCCCGCCCGCGCGTGCACGGCGCGCTGCAGATCTCGACGAAGTGCCGTTCCCGCTGCCGCGCTATCTCCCGGAGTCGATCGGGTCGTTGCTGCGCGTCGTCCGTGAAGTTTATTTGTGAAGATGTATGTTGTTCATCTTCGAGAGGTTGCAGTGATCCGATTCGATGGCGAATCTGTCCTCGCATCTGTAAAATGAAAAGCGAAGTCAGTATTACCGATACCGAATACTTTTTTAGAATCAACGAACGCGATACGAAGGCCTGACGAAAAATAATTAGATGGAATAGATGCTAATTTAAACGACTGTACCGTCTATATTTAACATCTTATATCTGCAAGTATGCATTTTGTGTCCGAAAACGCTGTCTACCGTTTACTTTAATATATTCCTAATCTCGGAGGAGAGTCCTCGCAGGAGTAAGAGTAGGACGTGACCGCGTGCGAGTACAAAATAAATAAACGAGTACCTCGAGTGTCGGAATCGGCGGGCGCGAGGACGTCGCGGGCCTTCAACGACGCCTGCCCCGATTGATGTCATTCGGAAACGACCATTGTACTTTTGAGTGTTCGCTAGAAATTGTCGTGATTCGGGTGTTTCGCCACGCAGCGATCGAAGCGGCGGCGCGGGCGGCGGCGCGGGCGGCGGCGCAGGCGGCCGAGCCCGTCGCGGTTATTTCACTTGGCCGTCGAAGCAGCACAATCTCGGTGTTTCTCCGGAAAATTTCAACGCGCCACTCTGCTCGCAAACGACGTTCCCGAGCCCGGTGCGAAGGACAGCCTGCGCGCCGTCATCGCACGGAAGCGCCGCTAGATCCAAATCGATACTTGAAAAATTTCTTTGTGCGTCGAACATTTTGTAATTGAGGACCTCCGAAGTTTGCACGACGATTTCGGACTCCGATGTCGTTCTTCACGTGTAGTTTCTTATTCTTCTTCAGCGGTTTCATTCGCGGGGTTTGGAATCGGTCGGGGAAGATGGGACGTTCTCGGTCGCGGCGTCGTCAATGATAATATCGGCACGATAAGATTATACTCGTAGAAGCGAACTCGTCGACCGGTCGAACTTCGATTTCAACGATTTGCGTTATTTCCCAAACGAATCATAGTCAACGTCGCGCGAACCGTCAGTTGCAATCCGTTATACCGTTTGTAATAAATAAAGTTATTTATAACAAAAGAAGAATTTTTTTATTGATGAATATCGTATTTTAATACTGTTTGTTCTACTCCCGACGAAGACGAATCCAAAAATATAGAGTTCATAAAAATCGGACCGGCCGTTCTCGAGTTACAGACGGCGGAGTAACGCGACCTCGTTTTATATACATAGTCACATCGCGGCACCTGGGGAAGCGCAGCGCCAGCCCGCGCGCGGCCGGCAGGCGCGCGGCGGCGGGCAGGCGGCCGGCGGCGGCGCGGTGCGCGGGGGACTGCGACACGTCGGCCGCCCGCACCTCCCACACGCGCGCCGCCCGCAGCCACGCGTGCGGCGCCAGCGCCTCGTCCACCCTGCGGACACGCGACGGACGTTACCGCTGCCGGTCGAGGAGCGCCGAGCCGACGAGCAGCGAGCGAGTGATTCGTGTTGTGTAATGAAAAGGCTTTCGATAACTCCTCGTAGACATCGCCGCGCCGCTGATATCGTCGAAATCGGTGCGGTCCTAGAACTGTTTATTACGAAATGAATACCTGTAGTAGCTCTTGGGCGCGTCGATAACGTACTGCTGGAGCGACTCGCTCAGCGCCTTGAGGTCCTCGTCGGAGAAGCCGGTGCCGAGCTTGCAGATGGACTGGTACTCCTCGCTGTCGGGGTCGTAGCACGCCATCAGGAAGCCCCCGAATGCGCCGGCCCGCTTGCCCTTGCCCCGGTAGGCGCCGATCACCACCAGGTCGAACGTGTCGCCGACGCCCTCCAGATAGTCCTTCTTCAGCTGCAACCATAGAACGCCGGTGAGCCGCGGGTCGTCCGACGAGGCGGAGGGCGAGGTGTCGGGAGGCGGAGGGCGGAGCACCTTAAGCCAGTCCCGCGAGCGGCGCGCGATCTGGTAGCGAGCGCGGTCTCCGCGCAGGGCCTTCACCATGAGCCCCTCGCACGACGCCTGCACCGCCTGCTCCAGGAACTGCTGCACCTCCTCCGCGTCGCTGCAGTCGCGGCCGCGCGCGAACTGCCATACGCCTGCGAGCACCGCCCACATCACTACACGCGGGGGTCGACGCTCCTCCCGCCGAGGCCGATGCCGACTCCGGAAGGCGGGCGTCGAATGATTAAATCATCTAAACCGTAATCGTCAGGCCTCCACCGCGCAGAGCGGACGACGCGCGCACCGGGGCTCTCCTGGAAGTGTTCCCGCAGCAGCGCGCGGCGCTCGGCCAGCGGCGCGGCGGCCAGCGCGCGCCCGTTCAGCAGCAGCACGTCGAACACGAACACGCATACCTGCACCGTCACGTCGGCCGCCGCGGCCTCCTTGCGCTTGCGCGTGGCCAGAACCTGCGAACGAACACACCGCGCTACGCTAGCGACCGCACGGAGCGCCGGGCGAGAGGCGACACTGTCGCTGCGACAGTTCGTCAGGGCCGTACCCGGCGGAAATCTTCCCGCTCTGCCTCCCCCTGAAGAGAATGCGTGCGACCGTCTAACTGTGATCCAGTTTAGATGGTTAATACAAATAAAGCGGTGTCTTTTTATACGAGTGGAACTCGGCGGTCGCTCGGCGACACCACGCCGCGTGCGGGCGAAGTGCGCGGCCGACCTGGAAGGGCAGTATCTGGTCCTTGGCGGTGTCGTAGGCGACCGCCTCGCAGTCCAGCACGCAGCTCGTGACCGACTCCCGCAGCAGGCTCGGTAGACGGCTCAGGATATCGGGGTACTTGCTGTAAATACCGAGCGCACGATCACGATACCGCCCGGGCTACACACGAATTGTTTCTTATTGGAATGGCGTCCAGAATATTTTATTGTAGGTTTTCTTATGATTTCCTTTAATCGCAGTGATATTTGAATGGATTACGTTTCTGCCCCACACTCTGGGAGTCGGCTTCCGATTCCTAACGCTCAGTAGATTGAACAAATTTATATCTTTTAAGAATACAGAGTCAATATCACTGGCAGTAATAGTGAAAAAAGAATAATGATGTGTGGGGGTTCACGCGTAGGAAGTTCTCGCGTGCGTGCGTACGTGCGTGTGTGCGTGCATGCGTGTGCGTGTGCGCGGTACCTCGTGGTGTTCTCCTGGTTCCTGCTGAAGACGGCGGCCCCGGCCCAGTGCGGCGCGCGCCCGTCCGCCGCCGCCGGCACGTGGATCTGCGCCCGCTCGCCGTCGTACTTATATTCGCACGTGAACTCCTCTCCCTCGAATCTGAACAATGAACGCGGTCGTAACGAACGACCGAGGGATTAGGCGACAGGGAAACTGACGAATGTCTGCAACGCACGGAATAATATAGTCGCTCGGGAACGTCGCCCGCGACGGCCCTCGGTATGTACCTATTGAAAATTTCATGTACGCCCTTGGTGGGGTGCGCCAGCATGGGCTTGAGGGGCACGCCGGGCGTCAGGCGGCAGTGCTGCGGCAGCGCGTCCACGCCGTGCTGCAGCAGCACCGGCACGATCAGCTCGTAGTCGGGGCACTCGCAGTACGTGGTCTTGACGATGAGCGCCACCTCGTCCACGCGCGCCTGCAAGCCAGCCGCCACCGTCAGCTCGGCGTCGCTCGCCCGATCGTCAACATTTATTATTGCCTTTTACTGCGTCCGATAAAACTAGCAAACATTATAAATTTAAAATATGCAAGTCAATTTGATTAGATAAATGCATCTATCACTACGAACACTCGAAGAATCGCTTTTAATTTGATGGTGATCTGCTCTATTCGGTTTCAAATTGATTGTAATCCGCTAACAATATTATAAATGATCAGTAATATTGAATAATAACAACATGACTCATCATTGCGAATACACGATGATCAGTCATGTTGACCGCAGCCTACGAACGAAACGGAGTGCACATCCCGTTGCAGGGGCAACATCGGATTTCATCTGCCGTAAAATGTCACCGGCCTCGGACCGCGGACTACGTCGGTCTCGCAGATCATACGTTGGATCGGATTTCATTTTTATATGCGGCGGAGAGGCGAGCGGGGGCGCGCCGTGCAGGGTTACCTTGAAGTGCTCGGGGTGCATGTGCGCGGCCACGTCCAGCTCGCCGGCGCGGGGCCCGGCGGGCGGCGTGGCGGCCGCGGCCAGCGCCAGCGCCTGCAGCAGCGACTGCTCCGCCAACCCCACGCGCAGTCGGCCTTCCAGCGATCTGGGCCGCACGCGGGCGTTCGTTATGTGCCGTAAAAGTGACATTCAATGGAAAAACAACGAACTAAGCATTGGGATACGTCAATCGTATAATCTCAATTGTTAAGTCAATTTCGCGTTGTACGATCATTTAAAGGGCCGCGAAAGCGACTGTTGCCGTTCGATTACGGGGTTTATAAAAGAGTACTGTGTACATGGCACGAGGTAGAGTGGAGTGCGCGGGACGTACCGTATCAAGTAGCGCGCCTCCGAGTGCCGGCACGCCACGAACAGGGACTGGATCTTGTTTATCTTCTTACTGACCGACGCTTGGCCTGCAACATTCCCGTTCGTGTTAGCGACTATTTATTTCCTTGTCTTCAGGGATGTATAGTGTAGAGAGAAGCGGTCTGCTAAAGTCGTCTTCGTTACTCACACCGACATCCTTGCTCGCGTGGGACGGTTGAGATAGACGTCCTTCGTCTGCAGATACGCATCTTTACGTCGGATGAAGCGATTCGGTTTTTGGGGGGACGTATGGAATAATATGACTGCGACGGGCCGAGCCCGGAGCGCTCACCCGTCATGAGCGCGATGTCCTTGAGCGCGCGGAGCAGCGCGCGCACGGTGAGCGGCGGCGGCGCGTGCAGCGTGCGCTGGGCGCCACGCGCGCGCTCTGCCGCCAGCGCCAGGTCGCCGCAGCGCTGCGCCGCCGCACGCACTTGCGCCAGCGAGCGGCCCGTGCACTGCCCGACCGCCTTCATCAGGTACGTCTCCGCGATGCCTGCGCGGCGGCCCACCGGAACACCGAGAGAAAACGTACAGTTGCCTCATTATCGCACACTGTTTACGAACGGTCCTGTGTGCTGATACGAGATAAAAGCGACTCCGAATGTTCGCGTTTCTTAGAATTCACTATAAATTTAGTTTTAATTTCAGACGAAGCGTTCTGACGTCAGTACGGCACGTCCCCGACCACCTAGCGACCCGCTCGAGTTCGCGACTCACCGAGCTCCAAATTGTGGTAGGCGGGCGCGAGCCGGTTCGAGCACAAGTAGATGCTCGGCAGCAGGTCCTCCGGGGTCAGCGCCAGCACGGAGCGAAAATAATTGCTCAGTATCTCCACCATTTTCAGACGTGCCGACGTGGCCTCTATGATTTCCAAAGTCTTAGCTAGGGCGAGATAGGGCACGGCCCGACCTCGGGCCCAGCAGGCGTCCTCGACCGGACGGTACTTGGATTTGGCCGGGTTGTAGTCGGCTTCTGAAAAACAAAATAAATTTAATTACTCTCAAAAATTATTCTAAATAATGTATATATTTAAAATATGTAACTCAAATGTACCTGCAACTAAGACACCTTCCTTGTCGTTTTCTACCTTCTCGTCGACGCCGCTCTCTTGTGCGGAGGCTCGCTTGCCCTTGATGATGGCAAAAGGATTCATTTTTTGTCCGGGACACTTGTCTTTAACACCCTCCGTTTCCTTTGTGGGGGATGGACTTTTGTTTGAGTCACTTTCATTTTCCTTACTTTCAGGGCTCAAGTTTCCACCTTTGACTTCTGACGGATCTATGTTCTTGACATTTTTGTTGATTCCTAACTTTTCATTTCTTTTGGGAGTCACATTTTCTTTTTTGATTTCAAAATCTTTAGATAACGTACTGTTCTCTTCATTGGGATTATCCGTTATTTTCGGTGGAGATGTTTCTTTCGTCAGTTTCTGCTTTCCTTTAGCTTTCTTTGACTTTGGTGAAGGATATGTTTCATGATTACTCTCGTCTAACTTTACGGCCGCGGCACGTTCTGTATTCTGTTCAGAAGATCTCATGAGTTCAGTGGGAGGTTCGGATTCGCTTTCTGAACTCTCAAATCTCTGCCTTTTCACTTTCCTTTTCTAAAATACACAGTCAAGTGGTTGCAGCTGATGTATGGCGCATATCTATTTTAGCTTAATTCAATAACTCATTTTTTTTTCTGTATACCTTATAATGCTAGTTGATAAATATTGATTTCTATATACATAAATACATAAAAAGAGTCCCGGATGGAATGATCGATCTTCACGGAGCCTAAATTGCTGGAGCTAGAAACATGCAACTTGGACAGTGGACAACTTTTATATCATAAAAGCAGGGGCAGCTGTGGCTGCAGAATATAGAATTGGGAGGTGGTAGGACCTGTATATGGTTTGCCCGGGGAAGTATCACCGCCACACCTATTTCTGCCGTGAAGCAAATGTTATTACAATTTGTGTTTCGGTTTGAAGGGTGGGGATGCCGGTCCATGCGTATACCAGAGGCGACCATCTCAGTCCTCAAGAGTAGTAATGGATCTGTGACCGACCTCTGATAGGGAAGATACTAACGAATACTAACTGGACTAATTTTACTAACAGTCCCATTCCTGCAGTCCTGTTACTAACGAATACTCACCAACTAATTGTTATTAACACCTATTAACTGAATTCACACTAACAATCCCATCGCTTCAGCGCTATCAGGGGTCAGTTGTAGATGTCTGTGGGCGGGAGCGGTCACTCATGACTGCTGCCAGCTCGTTTGCTACTCTCATAACATTAAAAAAAAAACCATGGCTACAATTGAACTTAAAGATTTTTTTATGTACTACTTATATTACATCAACTAACCCTACTGTACATATATTTGAAAATAATATGAGTTCATTGAATACACAATATATTTTACTTTATCAGAGCTGACGGGGGAGGCTGCGCGCTTTGAAGCTTTTGGAGATTCACTATCAGCATAAGGCGATTTCCGCTTCTTTGGGGAGGTCTGGAATATAAATGCAATATCAGTAATGTGACAATGTCTTAAAGATAGCCTCCGACTTAGCAGGCAAGTCTAGAATGGCCACTGCCAGGCACGGCTCTCCCTTGCAATCTCAGAAGACCCAGAATTTATGTCCCCCTCCTGCTCCAGTGTCTATTGGTGAAGACCAGTATTAGCAACCGGCATCCAAGTTGGATGCACCTGTAAGGCCTTTTATGTAATGATTTCTAATTTAATGAACAATCTTTAAGCCTCATGATGATCAGCTAAACATAAAAATGAACAAGGAAAGACTTATAAAGATAATTGTACACCCGGACGGGGTTCAAATGCTCGTTCCCACCACACAAATACCTGTACTCGCCGGTAATCAAACCCACAGCTCCACTGGCCATTTGAATATTACAAGTTATAATAAACAATGCACATCTAATGCTCGGTACCTTCAACATGACAAACATTTCATTCATCACTTTTATACTGAGCTATAAACGGCTACGGTTCGTCTGCAACATCTTCGACTACGGTATATCATTACTCCGACAATAATAAAACAACATTGCTCAGATCCACAGGAATGGCAAATATAATACAAGATTATACCTTTTCATTACTCTTACCTTAATATCACCATGCTTCCTCTCTCGCAGCGATTGTTTATTTGTCTCACCTTTGGAATATGATTTATTCTGAAATATAAGACATTTAATAACTTCTGTATATTGTATTAATTTGTGTATGAAGCTTGCATCAAAAGAGACAGCAGTCGAGTGCCCACCCAGACATATCATTAATCATAATCTACTTAATTCCACATCACGTTTTATCTGGTTATAAATTGATATAGGGTTTGTAGAATAAGTTTGTCTCTTTCATTCCCACTGTTTTTGTCTAAATTATGCTTTGAATTGAATGATCACTAGCGCTGTTATCTTCCTTAGCACACACGCAGAACATAGTCAACTTGTTATGTTAAATTAATAAGACCTGAAACTTTACATTATGTTATATTTACTGAGTGTCATTACGTACATTAAAACTCACCTGTACTAGTAGTATTCCCTCAGACTCGTTAGTAGATTTTCTGGGAGTTGTTTTGAAAAAAGCTGTAATACTTTTCTGTGCCATTGTCCGTACATTTATATTGTTGTACGGAGTGAAAAATTTTAACGAACTATGATTGTAATTCGTAATACATAGGTTATTTGTACAAGGATTACTGACTAATAACGATACTACTCTATAGGTTTGGAATATAATTTTATATCTCTGCATATGTCAACATTTCATTGTCTTACGGTTTATCACAAATCACTACGGGAGACTGTAACCGACAAAAAACAATAACTATGTAATCAAAGTTTACATTACGGTAGCCGTGAGAGGAGTCATTTTCGGCGCGAAAATGATTTGATTTAATTTCGAATACTCGTACTAGAAAATTTGATATGAGATATGATATTTACAATGAGTATTGTAATATAAAATAATAAATTTTACAATATTTCTATTACCATAATTTAGTATTAGTAACAAAAAATAGGTTTTATTGATATTTTGTTTGGTATCCAAATATGAATTAATGGCTGCTTGATCGCAGCATTGTCTAATTTGACACCAGTTTAAGAATATAAATCATTTCAGACCTTTTAATTATACTTTTAAGTAACATTAAGTTCGTTCTAAAACCTTAGAATACGTGCATTTTTTACGATTTTTTATAAGTGAAATATTATTATTACTTTGTGTCGTGCCGTATTTAGAATAAAATGGTTTAAAAGTAATTACACTGATCACAAGTCTAAAACTTATTTTGCTAAGATGGCGCCCTCTAGTCAATGAAGTGTCAACTATCCGCGTGTCGTCCATGTTTCGAATGTGGTCTGACTTATTTTTGTTTTGTGTTAATTTTCCATGTAATAATACTAAATGTGAAATACTTCAGTATGTGTTGTCCCATATAGTGGAACCTTGCTCCGGCTGAATGGATCCCGCCGTCGCGTGGTATCAGCCCGAGCAGGAAGGACCCGCGAAGCGCCTGTGGCTTCGGATTTGGGAAACTCAAAGTGAAATAGACAAAATGAACCTTAAAAATATAGAGAACGCCAACCCTAATGTGAATAAAGCGCAAGACTTTATACCAGTCAACGATGTGAACGGTGAAACTAGGAATAATAATTACTTCAACCCCGCTCGCAGGAAAATGAACGATAACCGCGCATCTACGTTTAACCTGAACAAGAACCACGATGCTCTCATAGGCGAATACGGTGGTTGTCCGTGGCGGATACCCAACTATACCTACAAGCCCGGGATACTGGGGTGAGTTTCATCCGATAGTTCTTTCGCGGTGTGTTAGCGAGTGACGGGTGGGTCGGGAGGCGGGTCGTGGTGCTGGTGGCGAGCTGTCACTAGTGTCAGCGGCAGCTCCGGCGCGCCGCCACATGACCACTATAAGTGGATCGCGTCTAACTTGTCTCGTAATCACTATTTTAATTAGATATCCAAGTCATTGCGGTATAACTTTTGAACCATTGGTAGAGTCATGGTATGTGTTGTATTTATTGTATTTATAATTAATATACAACGCCATTTGCATGTCCAAGGTTTATTTATATTACATGACAAGATACCCTTTCCGTTAAAAATATATATGTTCATCACCTTATGCCATCATTATTAATAATGGTCTTCCATTAAATTGTAGGCATCAGAAATATAATATAATATCTTGGGACATCCCTCAAACTCGGCTTCCTGATCCCAAAGTAATCTGACAATGTTTGTTATTTCCATTTTTTTAAATTATTTTATAATGCAATTGGTGTCCAGTGCTCCATATTCTATATTCTGGCTGAAATAGGTTTCTGCTTCAATTTAAGTACACTTTGTAGGTGTTTGGTTTAGTATTCACTAGAGGGTCTCAGTTTGCACGTAGTGTAATACATTCGGGGAAACCTGTGAATGGACGGTCCTTCGAAAGTTTTTCGTAGTTTGTAAAATGTACCAAAAGCCGAGTGGGTGGCCGAGTGGCCAGTATGGTAGATTTTGGTTCTAACCTTTCCTATTCTAAGAGGAAACTTGCATCTAGCAGAGATAAGCACCACATGTTTACTTATACTACATTTATTGTCATATTTATAGATTTTGATAATTGTGATAATTCTATAACTACCTCATTCTAAAATTGTCTTTGAAATGCCTGCTTTATGGACAGCTAATAAATATACAGATGTGGTCATTCAAGTAGTATATAAGCACCAAGGGGGGTGGGGGTCTTTGCTTTGCTTATTTTTGATGATGGAGAGAGGGGGTCTAGATGGTGGATATGTGAGTAATTTATTTATTATTTCTGGTTTTTATTGTAAAATTTTGTAGACTTTTATTCAAATAAACATGGCTACCTAGGCTAGATAGTAGACAGTACCTGGAGCCTCTAGATAGGTACTACCTACCTACCTCTACCTCCTACCTCTACCCTGCCTACCTCTACCCTACCTACCTAGGTAGGTAGTATCTCTCTAGAGGCTCCAGTAGAGGTGTAAATCAGTACCGAGGTACTCAGTGTTATTAACATTGTTCAAAAGTTCATACAATACCAGTAATGCAATGGTGTGGCAGTCGTAGATGTCAATCAACATTATCACTAGTGTTTGCCGCAGCCGGTTCAATTATATTGTAGCGATGCACGTTGCATTTGCATGTCCAGATAAGTGTAATTGTGGAATCAGTATGTTTAAATATTGCATAATGTTTCAGATCAAATGTTACTTGTCATAACAGT
>DWDX01003858.1:0-12497 GCA_018245675.1 Agara michaeli
CCCGCATAAGAAATAGGTGTGATTATGTATGTGCATCACTACCAACGCCAAGTACTGGTTTCAATGCAAATGAGAATTGCATTTTAATGTAGGAATTGATTGAAAATGCATAAATATTTACATATTGAAATAGTCTTTAATTATAACAAAAATGCATATGAAAGTATTTACAATCACAATGGAATTGAATGGGTTTGTTGATGGTGATGGTGCTGGTGATGGATGGTGATGATTGATGGTGAAGTTGGAATTGAAAAGACATTGTACCCAAGAGCCATTTTGAATAATGATTCCTTCTTATTCATATACTTTCTTAATAAGATAATGAAGTTTACTTTCTATTTTTAGTCTGTTTTATCTGCCAATTATCGTCATACTATAATTGTAAACTTATTCATCGATGGTATGTTTGTTCTGTAATAAATTCACTCTCCGGTAAAATGTTTGATATTTGCTTAAATTATATAAATGGAGAATACTGATATTATTCTCATGTTTCCTGTTGTTTTATCGCAAGATTCTCAACGTGGAACAAATATGAATATGTATGTCTCTTTCTCTCCTCTCTTATTTTGTATAAAGGTGTTATTATTCAATATATCTCGACGTAATAAAAAGACAAAATGTAGGTACATATATACATATAGTTATATAAATAAATATGCATGTACATCTATGTGATTTTTCTACTGCCATCCGAAAGATATCAAAATCATTGTAGAGATGGATTTGACTGTCATTCCAATAATAATCTTTGTTAGATTAAAACAATTGAAAGACATTTAGTATGTGGTCAGCTCGGAATATACAAATATCAATAATCGAAAAATTTGAAGTATGTGTGTTTATTTATTCAAGGTATTTCTAAACTTGTTTGTTATTCACTATAAATTATAATATTGGCCTGTAGGTGACGTGGTAAGAACAGTAAGTGTTATGCCAAAGCCGCAGGTTGTGGGTTTGATTCCTCGTTACGACAAATATTTGTATGTTCGTCTCTGTCTAGATTGGGATCGGATGGTCCTGTGTTCGCTATCACATGAGGTTTTTTTTAAATATACTATCTCATACAAGAGTGAACAAAGATATAATTGGTTTTTATATTTCGTAGGCAAATATTTATTCGGTATAAAGTAAAACTGTTTAAATAATGGAAAATTAGTAGTCGCTTGAAGCCACTCAGGTCTTCGGTGTTAGTAATATCCTAATCTAAAGCCAATGAGAAATATACTACGAGTGTTTGGGATCGAACAATTTTTTATATAAATATGATTTATAGTAAGTAATCACTCGTCCAATAAAATCAATGATTCTTCAAAGCAAAGGCGGCTAGTCTAGCGAGGTCCATCTCACGCTAGTCTCTTCATAGAGATACCTTGAGTAAAAGTACCAAGAAACATTACCAAAACTATGCTCAGACACAGACTCGATAGCTAATAGAAATGGCACGTACGCTTTCGCTACTGAAGATAATTTTTTTTCTTCACCTCTGCATTGCTGTTGTAACCAATTTGTAACCTCGAATAGGTGACAATTGCGTTAGAAATGCTTTAGAGAAATTGTGGATTTTCCCTTGATGTTTCCCACATGATGTGTTTGTGCCATTTCTATTTTTGATTTACTCTGTTTTTTGAGTTTAAGATGTAAATAAATTTGTATAATAATCGTATTATATTATAATATATTATTGTCTAATTCGTAAGATCTTGAAATGTGTTTCGAGTTTGATTTTTACGCTATGCTCTTAGGTGATTTTGAACCGTAATCATCTTTATTTTAAGGTCGAAAATTGAATTGCATTTTTAATTTTTTTTAAATTCGTTGTCAAGTATCTTAATTGTTAATAAATCCCGATTGTAATGTATTTTCCGTTGATTCTTTTTTATTACCGATGTCATTTTGACGAAAATTCTTTTTTTAGGCCGGTAACTTTCGATCTAGCTGATTGTTTTATTTATTTTTTTATTTTACCACTTTATAATTTAATATGTATAATGTTATGGTTGAAATCACTTAAATGCTGACAAAAAGTCAAAGTCGACTCAGATTAGTTTCCATCTACTTATTTATGATAATTATTAAAACTCGTATAAAAAAATAAAAACGATCAACGTCCGTTAAGTCAATGTTATCCTAGTTCTTAGGTACCTCTGTCACAATTATTAATGTATTTACTATTAAATGTTTATATACTTAAGATATTGTTATGACTTTCGTGTAAAACTGTTTTTATATCGATCCATTTTAGTAGTACCTCCCATTTACAATCTGTGTACTCTTCAAACTGCAAGTATTTATATATAATAGTCATATGTTTTTAATTAATTTTTATCTAGGCTGACAACACGTTTTTTGTCGTCTGATACTGAAAAGTGACTAGAGAATTATGACTACTAACCGTCGGGTTGGCCATTTGCCTGGCAGCCACGACCTCGTGCTATAAAAAAAAAGTGTTTATATTTTTGTTATCTGTATTTTATGAAACGTTGATTCGACGACGCCTTTTATTACTTGTTTTGATTTCAAATTTTATTCTTATTTATCCAGATTCGAGGGTATGCATATTGTAAATGCCATAGAAATTTTCTTACACATTGTTATTATTAATTATTGTAAACGATACGGCTCCGACTCGTGTAATGTGAAGTAATTTGATATTCAATAATAATAATAATAATCCACATTTAAAAAAGACTTTGGCATAACGGTGTATAGTAAATAACATTTTTATAATTTCGCATTAATTTGTATAATTATAAATTAATAGTAATTAATCATAATATCTGTATATTTTTGCTTGTAAACTCTGACCAAAGGGAGGTAAGCTAAGCGAAATATATGTAACAAATGTGTAGAGATATGATTATACAGAATTGCCCGTGTAATTGCGAGTGGTGCCAGCCACCTCGTTGGCCGTTCTAGGCAAATGCTTGGAGTCCCCTAGCTCTTGTCAAATCACGTACAGATAACCAATGTAACCGCTAAATGTATTTATTTTCAGAAAACAAAAAAAACTACCAACTACAAATATATAATCAGATCAGTTTTGTGTACAAGGAGTCCGGTATATAAAAGTCATTGAGAACTATTAGGCCCAAGGCGTCCGACCGTTCACCTATAAGAGCTCTAGTGTTGCCAGATCCCATGGGTGTAATTTTTTTTTTTAATACTGTCACACAAGCAGTGAAACAGTGGAAGATTGTACCAACATCATGTAGATAATTTTTTTTGTTTATTTAATGTTCAAAATTGTATTGCCATTTACGAAGAAGACTAATGTTATTTTATTATTAATAATAATTAATCAATAAGTAAAAATTACACAATTATTATCGAAATTTACTTTTTTATCTTGTTTTTTTTTCCTTTTGTTTCCTTTTCTTTTGAAAGTATATTATTTATATATTTATTTTAAGTTTCTGGACTTGCTATTATTGAATGAAAGATTGTAGTAAAATCTGTGGTATTAAAAAAGCAAATTGGTAGAGCAAATGTGAACAAATTTATTCATCGATCCGGTTTAATAGGAGGAAAAGGGGATTTGAAATATACTTTACTTCTGAGTGATGATAGTGTTTTGTTATGGTTTTGTTACCTTTTCCCATTAGCGTTCGTTCAGCACAGAGAGTCTTCGAGGCGTTAGCGGAATCCATAATGTCGCTTGAGATTGCAGATCGGGCAGGTCCACTGGATAGACAAACATCGATTTTAAATCGTTTTAAAGAAATGATATTTCAGGGAAGCCATTATTGTTGCTGTTGTTGGGTTGCCACAGTGAGCGTACTACTACATGTCCTATGTGCCTAAGCGAGGAGATGCACAGTCATTTGAAAGCTTCTGTTATTAAACTTGTTTGTTCATAGTGATACAATTCACCTCACTGGTAATAGTCTTGGCGCCGCCCATATCTGAAAGTGTGTACGGGGCTTTTATATAACAGTTAAAATAAATATTAACTGTTGAAACGGATGGAATTGGACATCAGCGTAGCTGTTACGAAGCGTTAAAACTTGGTTGGTTGATGTCCCGAGTCATGGGATTTGGAGAAGTTATAATGGAATTGGAATGGGATTTTATTATCGTAGAATGAACTATTCCCATAAAGTTGCCATTATTATTAATAATCAACAGTATGTTTATTATTCCAATTATTTTTGATACATAGTTGTGTTTAAATTATATATTTTCTTACTCGTATGCTTCTTTTACGCTTGCAATGAAAACCGCTTAAGTGAGGAATTAACACACATCTTAAACATTACCAAAATTTCAATTTGCAATCAGATGAATAAAGCCATATTTCACTATAATAATTAAACAGTATTAAGCAAAAGAGAACATAAAATTTAATTATATAATGCAGTAAGTGCTAAGGAAGGATAGGTAAGGAAACATTTTGGTAAATATAAATTTTTACGTTCCGTTCGTATGAATACCGGCCGTCTGAATATTATTTTAAATAAAAGATATTAAAATATCAGAGAAATATTATTTATTAATGGCTTTATTTATCTACAAACTCTCAGGATTAATTTGTTTCAAGGCGGCCATATTGGAATATTTAATTTTGGCCATGCAACGGAATAATTTGCCAAATGTTATAAACTATTATCTATAAACATATTTAATGGCATCATTTGTGAAATTAGATTTCCGCTTCAAGGTTTGTGGTTAAATAACTCTGTAACTGTACAGTTTAGCAAATGTAAGACAATTTTTTCATACGAATAAAATAATAAGAAAAACCACCTGTGTTTTTGATTTATTTCACATAACCGAATCGTGTCAGCATGGCAGACTCTGGTTAATCTGCTCATTGTAAGAGGAGACATGCGTGCAATTGGGAAACAATATGAATTTTAGCATTAGGTGAAATTATAATAAGTAAGTACCTGGAAATACTTGATCCTATTAGACAACACTGACTGACTTGCTGCAAATACTTTGCGTTACGTAATTACAATGCATTGGACTCCAATCATATGAAGGTCTAACTGAAATATTTTCTATTCGTACTAATTATCGTTCTCGGAAGAAATTGGTACAACTTAAAGAGTTATCAACTCATTTTTTTGCGTTCAAAGAAGTGTACGGTGGGCGAGTTATTAGTTTCGATATTAATATCTGTAATACTTTCGTAATCCCTGGACAAAATAATATTAAAACATCGATTATTTATTAGTAAGTAAATTGTAACTTTCCATAGGTTCAATGTCAAAATTGCAACTTTTGTTAATAAACAACAACAACAAAAACAATTTACCATCACGTCAGTTCCCTAACGGGGTAGGCAGAAAGCACTGAGTGCCAAATATCTCTGTCTTTACAAACCTAACGTGCTAATAATATGTGTAATATATGAGCTTATTTATCTTAATAATTTAACATTTTTCAGTATTTGCTTTTGAATACCAGTCATAATAAATATAATTATGATTTATTATTAGAGTTAAATGTATGATTTAAAAAAAAATTGATAGCGTTTTTGGTAGACAAGTACATGGAGACAACATATAAGTTTCGTGAAGTAATACATTTCATGGCAGCTAAAACCAAATCATCCAGGTTTTTTAAAACCTGTTTGTTCTGTTGATGTCGTAACAATTGAAAAAAAATTAAATGTCATGTCATATCATATCAAGAATCTGCATTTTCTGAAGTCGCCAACTTCACGGAATATTTTTATTTGATTATCATATCAAACGCAGTTTGAAACAAAAAACTTAATAACCGGACGCAGCCGAGTGTTATATAAAGTGGCGAACTTGTGTACGGATACAAAGAATTGATCGGTAGGTTCATGTATTGGTGAATGTCAATGAATTATTTTTGTGTTGTGTTATTATGCTGAGTAATTTTCGTCGGAGCGATGGTCGCAAGATTTGTTTTTGTCACGCTGCCAAGTCTGTTGCGCGGCAGTCCACACTCTGGTTCTCGTTGACTACCTAAAATACTGCTTCCTCCCATATTGTGCTGGTGACCCCCTACTCTTGCCACACTCCTAGTTCCACACAATAACAACGCCACAATGACTCGTCGCAACCCTTGTTCGACCTGCTAACACGTTTATATCGCTGGCTTTATGAATAATAAGTAAATAAAACTGCAGCAAATGGTAAGTACCTTTCACAGTCCTTAAAAGCTTGTTGTAATATGAGTGAAACATAAACAGTTGAAAGCCTGGTTCGAATACGTATTAGCTGTATATTTCTATAAAAATATAGTGAATACTTCTAACATTTGCATCGCAAACACATGCTAATCTTTATATATAATAATTAGAAGCAACATTTTAATAGGCATTCTTACAACCTTTAAAATCGCCAAAGACTTTTTTTGTTTTTTATTGTGCAATAGACTTGTGTTTGACTGCGAATTGATCTTATGGTAAGTGAGGTTGAACATATTGATCATTGTTCAGATACCTTTCGGTTTTTAAATCCGTTGAAACAGCAAAACTGACCTGTATACCTCCAAAATCTGGCCTTTTGACTGTTAACAATTCTGACTTTTATCTTGAGTCTTGAACTTAAAGTCAATTTGTATGAAAAACAAATTGTTGCAATGAGCATCGATACCTTTGTGGTTGTATTTAAAACTGTACAAGATTGTCTTTAGAGGTTTTTATGTGTATTTAGCTGTTGCCAGCCTTACAAAGGCTTTGTTTAAATTGGAAAAACAAGCATATTTACCGCCTAGGTTAGTTCAAACCCTTCATGTAAAATTTCTGTAAT
Source organism: Agara michaeli (assembly GCA_018245675.1). Taxonomy (NCBI): domain Eukaryota; kingdom Metazoa; phylum Arthropoda; class Insecta; order Lepidoptera; family Hesperiidae; genus Agara; species Agara michaeli. Next base: position 6,735 of record DWDX01003858.1, read on the forward strand.
ACCAGAGTTAAGTAGCTTGAATGCAAATGTACCTAATGAGGTACCATACATTTTGATAATGGATAGCTTCTTTTAATAACACAATTTGCAATTCAATGTCCCTTGTGATTTCCCTTGATGAAGTACTTCAGCTGACTTCCACCATTTGAACAACATCCTTTGAATTCCCAGGTTATGAAGCGTTGAACTAAAATTAGATGAGTCGTCTTTAGAAATGCTTCATGATTTTGTTTTACTATTGAACTTCTTAGTTAAAGATTTGAGCTCTTGTCCACAAGTGGAATTGTCCAATTGGTTCCGGACCACAAAAAAGTTGAGAGACACCGATCTAAAGGCTGAGATATGTATTGAAAATATTGTCAATTGCTAATGTTTTATCTTCTTGTTCGAAATTGAAATTTGGCAAATAATTTAAATAGCAGTTATATTCTGGTTTGTAGAACAATATTTCTGCCTTTGGTACCGAGCTTTTGATTTCAGACATCTGAATATTGAATGACAATGTCAGATCTAGATATGTGTGTTTTTATATGAACGACCTTGGAATCTTAAACATGTAAGCTTTATCTGTATGAAACGTAATTCTTGAAACATTCTCCCGGACCTCTCGGTTGAGTGGTTAGAGACGCTGCCTGTTACACTGGAGTCTGGGGTTCGATTCCAATCCAGTGGAAATATTTGCGTGTACACATATTTGTTTGTTCTATGTCTGGGTGTAATGTTTTTATAAGTATATCGTATCTATTGTATGTACGTTTATCAGCTGTCCGGTTACCATAACACTGCCATTTAATTGCCTAATTTGATATCAGATAGCCGCGTGTGGACTTAGTCCCAATTTATTATTATTATTGTATTCTTTGGCGTAACGGGCGTACAATTTGCGTTGTTACGTCTATTTTTAGACCGACACGGATACATATGGAGTGGTTCTTTGTTTGCGACCTGTTAAATGCAGTGTTGAATTTTTTACCGCGCCAAGCCGTTTAGTGTACCGATTCTATGAATATATGTTTGTGGAGTAAAATGATTTGAATGTTGTTTCCTGGATCGGATGAAGACTGCGTAGTTTCGGGTTCGGATGGTCGTGTGTTGAAAAGTCCCTAGATGTTTTTGTTATTATCATCTATGTATATTCTCTATTTTGATGTGTAATTAGCAGGAATGGTCCGACAATCAGTTACTCGACATTCGATATAATCGGCGTATTTTAGACCACTCGTAATTGGCCGAATAGCTCTGTTCCGGCGCCGAGTAATTGCTGCCGAGTATATAGCTTGAAATGTGAATTTTTCAAATTACGCGTGCAACTGATCCACTTGCAGACTTTCTGTGGCCACTGCAGCCCACGCAACCCTTATAAGACTGAAGTCGTACATGGAAATGTGCCGCTCTGAAACGTCTATACCGAGTAACTGGGCCGAGTACTCGGTTGAGTTAGATTCAAAACGAATAAAACTCGGTGTTCGCTTATTCGACATAACTTCAACTTTGCCCATATCTACAAATTACCTTTTCATCTCTGCGAAGTTGAATTGATGTTTATGATTGATATAATTTATATCTCTTTTGTACAATATCACAATCCCGATTTCATCCATAAACTGGATGAAAGAACCTACGTCCTACACGCTATTGTTTTGTTTGGCAAGAAATTCAATTGCTTAATAAATGAGTTGGTTGAATTTCTTTTGTTTTCTCTAACAGTACATTGACCTGACCGTTTTAACTTTTTAATGTGTTTTTGTCATATTTAAATACATGTAAAGCTGTTCTTTAACTCAACCTCGACTTTATCCGTGTGGAAAGTTTAAAAATATATTATTAGAAATGTAACAGCTTAACGTGATATTAGCGGAACATTAATATACATACAAACATTCTTCACACATGTCATTAACTGACCATTAAAATCTATTCTAATTACTTATATATTTAATAACCTTCAACTGTACATTACGCTACACTACTTTACACTACCCTACCTTGTAGACAGATAAGAGTAGTCTTTTCTGTTACGTACCCCTTACTGCTTTTTCTATAACAATTTGTAATTTAGTGGGAACTTTAACCGATTTTGTTAGTTTTCTTTTGTTATTTAAAAGAGTGCTGGAAGTTATTTGTCGCCGCCTCTTTTATCCCGGTCTACTGTAGCCTGAAGGGCGCACGAAGGCGCAGTACTGTGACTAAAACATGAACTTCATTGAGTGTAGTTGTGTACCTTACAATGAATAAAGCTATTTGAATTCGAATTTGACTGAAAAATGAGTTTTTAAATGACATATGTTTTATACAACCCTAGTATTGTATGTTTCTCAGATAATTGAATGCATACTTAAAATGTTCTCACCGTTTCAGACAACAGTTCGCGATCTCGATGATGTCTTTGAAGCCGAGGAACGTCGATTTCGACGAGACTTGGGGAAAACTCAAGGATACCGTGAGTACTGTTTCATATGAAGCGAGCAGCGAACGAGCTGGCAGCGGCCGCTAGTGGCCACTGCTACCCAGGGACGCGTATAACCTACGTCTGATAGCATCATAGAAATGGGACTGTCAGCGGGAATTAGCTCTGTCAGTGATAGGTGATAATGAGAATATTACGAGTAAGTGATGGATAGTGGTTTCAAAATTCAGCCTCCCACTGCGTTGGTCTTGGGTTCGATTCTGGCGCGCACCTCTGGCTTGTTACATGCGATTTACAATTTAAGTATCACTCGCTGTAACGGTGAAGGAAAACATCGCGAGGAAACCAGCACGCCTTAGAGATGTTGTAAAGTGTATAATATTTTCTGAGGTGTGTGAAGTGTACCAATCCGCACTCGGCCAGCGTGGTGGACTATGGCCTAATTCCCTCTCAGTATAAGAGGAGACCTTTTTTCTTCTACTTATTTTATACATTTACTTATCCTATCTTATTTTATATTCCACATGTATATTGGTATTATGGGAATGGGAATTAATGTTGACTTATTAAGTTATTTTTTTTCCCCCTTTTATTGGTCCACTGCTGAACACGCGTCTCTAGACACGGTGAGAGACCTGTCTTCATGCAAAAAAAGAAAAAGAAAAATAATAAACAAAAAAAACCCGTGGTAACTTAGTTAGTGCATTGGTCGCAGGTGGCCGGCGTGGTGTCGTTGAAGTCCGTCGACAGGGCGGTGTGGAACAGCCGCTTCTCCGACGTGTACGCGCTGTGCGTCGCACACCCGGAGCCGCTCGCCGACAAGCTGTACGATGAGACCAGGTACGTGTGCACGTTCAATGCTCCGTCGCTGGGTGACGGCCTCCTTAGACTTGTACGCCGCAAAAGGCAAAACACGGATCGAGGCGGTAATTGTGTAAAATGTTTAAAAATGTACCTACATTTGTGTAAATAGCCTTTCAAGTACTTTTCGTTCGTTTGTAAATTATATTGTATTAGCTTTCGCCCGCGACTTCGTCCCGCCACCGCCGCAAAAAATGTAATTATTTACGACATCACATTAGAAACTTCAAAAATAACAGTATTTTTCTGCTATATAATGGATGTTATTATACATATAAACATTCCTCTCGAATTACTCTATCTATTAATAAAAACCGCATCAAAATCCGTTGCGTAGTTTTAAAGATCTAAGCGTACATAGGGACATAGAGACAGACAGCGGAAAGCGACTTTGTTTTATACTATGTAGTGATGCCGGTGTTGGGTAGACTGTTGTATACTAACACCGAAAGCAGATCTAACACCAGAATGTAAACAGTCGTACAATGAAAAAAACTCTGTTCTATTCTACGCCGAAATTCCCGCGGGATCGATAACGCGGGGCACGGCTCGCTACAAATATCGCTCGTTCGCCAGGACATACTTAGAGGAGCACGTGAGCGGCTTGCTGGAGAGGGTGCGCGGCGAGGCGCCGCTGGAGAGCACAGACTTCAGAGACGGTCTACTCACCAGGTAGTAATGATAATTCACCGGGCTCGTGCTCCAGCGGCTAGAGACCCCGACTGCGAAACTGAACATATACATATATAAATACACACGCACACACACACGACCATATAAATACATACCTTATATTATACAATGCTTATTGCTTATACGTATTTGCTGTTTTATTTGGTCTCTCGCTCTAATAGTTCCTTCCCCCCTCCCCACTCTTCAGGTACGTGGCCGCGTGGAACGAGTACAGCCAGGGCGTGGCGTACCTCAACAGCTTGTATTCATATCTCAACCTGCAGCACGTCAAGAGGCAAAAGGTGACTTGGACGTTTGTTATGCCGCTATGTAGGGTAGCACAGAGTCGTTTTAACGTACTATATTGATTCAATGCGTGGTGGATGGACGGTTGGGTGGATGAATGGATTGACGGATGGTTGGATGGATTGGTGGGTCATTGGATAGATACAAAAACTAAGTAGTTTTGACAAAGTTGTAAGACAAAATGAAATTGAGTAATCATTGGTATGTACATACATATATGTAAATTAGTTTTTAAGCCCATTTCTCTATGGATTCGGATATAAAAGTATTTACTTAGGTAATATTAACGATATAGTTGCTATATCGACGTGTGTCGATTGTAAAATGCTTGCGTTAGATTTCAGATGCGGAAATCATATACGGATCGGCGTCCACAGTGAGCTCCACGGAGCACGACTCTCGGCAGTTGGAGGTGGGTGCGGCTACCGTCGTTCGTTTGGTCATTATTTGGTATTATTACGCCAGTGGATCAACAGTTCAGTTTAAACGACAATTTCGTAGCGAAAAGACCGCGATACGGTACGGATTCTATACTATTGCGATGCAGTATCGATTCAGTCGCATGTGCAACAGCGTAGCTCGCCAGTACGCGCCGCTACCGCCCGCGCTTTTCCCCGATGTCGGTCGAAGCAGATGCGTTTCTTGGTTCTTGTAATTGAGTACTTTTCTTGGGGCAACCGCAAAGACGAAGGCAAAGATTTTTCTTTTCTTTCTTTCTTTCTTTCTTTCTTTAAATAATACACGGCCAGGTGGGGGAGCTCGGTCTGGTGATCTGGGAGACGGTGCTGCTGCGCTCGCTGGGCACGGCGCTGACGTCGCGCGCGGTGGCGGCGCTGGGCGCGGCGCGCGGCGACGGACACGAGCCGCGCGCCGCGCACACGCTGCGCGAGGCCATCATGTCCACGGTGCACGTGCAGGCCTTCCGCGTGCGCGCGCCGCTCGCGCTCTACCACCGGCTCGTGCTGGAACCCTTCCTGTCCGCGGCCGCCGCGCACCACGCCGCGCTGGCCGCCGACCTGCTGCAGCAGGGCGACGTGTCCAACTACATGCAGCGCGTTCTGGACGGTGAGCGCTGCACGTGCACGCTGGCGGTCAATTGACTCGTTATGGACACCCAATACGCTTAATGTCTGCGGTGGAAAGGCAGCCTAAACGTATGCAAGCTTTAGCTGTTAAACTTTACACTGTCTAACTAAATTGAAATCAACTTTATACAGTGAAATCAATAGAATGAGCTTGATTAATGGTGCGCGGGCGGGCGCCCGCATGCGGGTCTCGTCCACCTGCCACACGCATGTATAGAGTCCGAGCGGCGGATGTGTAGCCGCTGTTGTCTATTTAAATGGCCGTGTTGCCGATCGTGCCAGGGCTGGAGCGCGAGGTGTCGCTGGCCAGCAAGTACCTGCACGCGGGCAGCGTGGAGGCGGTGCGCTGCTGCTACGAGCGCGCGTACGTGGCGGCGCACCTGCCCGCGCTGCACGCCGAGGTCGAGCGGCTCGTGAAGGAGGCGTGCGAGG
>DWDX01003859.1:0-12495 GCA_018245675.1 Agara michaeli
GGTAAAGAGGAAAGCCTCGAGGCCCGTATTCCCCACGCGCGAGCGCCGCAGCGTGAGACGATAACATAGTAGTAGTACATTATGCTAAATGTATCCGACAGAAGATCGTCAAACGATCAAGTCGGCGCTGATGCTCAAGGCTCGGCGCTGATACTTAAAGATACGATCTCGTAGATATTTGACAAGAAATATGTAGAATACAAAAAAAAGGAGGATTACATTTCGAACATTACTTACACGTTTATCTAAAAGTGCCTATTTACGGTAACTGCGGTTATATGTAATACTTCTTTATTTATGTAATTTCTAAATGACCGAGAGAGACGTTTTAAAATGTTCTTTTTCTGTGTGAAGTTTGGGAAAAAGTTAATTTACCTTTATGTGAAAATACTTTTCTATGCATTGAATTATTTTCATGGCGGAAAAACCTTTTAAGTAGTCTTTTCAATATTACAGTCATAATGTACTTTTTTTTTGTCAACGCTTTTGTTGGTCCACTGCTGGACCGGGTCTCCTCTCATAGTGAGAAGAATTTAGGCCATAGTATACCACGCTGGCCACGTGTGGAGGATTGATAGACTTCACACATCTCAGAAAATATTATAAAATTCATAACATATCTAAGGTGTGCAGGTTTCCTCACGATGTTTTCCTTCACCGTATAGCAAGTGATATTTAAATTTTACTTATAAAACGCACGTTATAAATCAGAGATGCGTGGCAAGATCGAACCCATCATAATGCATATACTTACGTGTATATCGTACGTCAACTTCATATTTATAGTCGTTTGAAATATTAATTAGGCATATTCGAGTTATGCAACAGCTGCTCTATATGCGGCCGCCATATTGTTTTTGTCGTTCGCAGCGTGACATTTCGTAACGTCCGGCGTATAATTGCATACCGATGCGTACGTTCGGATACCATATTTCTTGTATCCACCGAACCATTACAGAGACGAAACTAAAATGCAGGTGCTGCTCATGGCCTCTCTCTCTTACATTATTGCTGTCTATACTCGCACACAAGCATATATTATGTATTGCGTGTAAAATATATTCAATCTGTATTTACCTTCTGGTTCTCTCGTTAGCTTAGTCCTAAAAATTAAGACCATCTAATAGACAATAGGTAGGTAATATATGGAAATTACAGTTTTAAATTTTTTCCTATACCATTTATTTTTTCCATTCAAACAATGTATTCCATAAAATACACAATATAGTTAGTCACTTTAGTATGCTATGAAAAGAACTGACTCATTTCTATGTTGACTCGGGTATCTACTACATTTTAGATTCGTTTCTTTAATGATCCGGCTGCTATAATCATTTAATTCTTCAAAATACTTGAAATGGCTTTGCTAGAATTGTAGATATAAACACTATCTAATTAATAATAATAATAATAAAGTTTATTTAAATTAAATAATTGAAACTAAACCACCTATTTACAAAGAACTGATAAAAAGCACAGCTAACTACGAGCATTTATTAGTTGACATAAGGCAAAGGATTGATGGGAAGATTAATCTTACTGACGACAAAGGAAAACGTTTTGTTACAATAACTTCGCCGTACTAGAGAAATACAAAAAATATTTAAAAAAGAGGAAACATGCATTCGCTATTTAAGGGAAACGCAACCAAAACGAGTTTGTAATAGACATTTTGCTTTAAGAAAAAAATCCAGTTATAAAAGACAATATCTATTTCAATGACATGTCAAAGCCCGTCTGGTAATTAATTAACCGCTTTTCAAATGAAAACTTAATTTTACCATGTTTAGTAAGTAAGACGATGTTAAGTAATATTGATGTCTGATAAAAAAGCGATATTTATATAACGAGAAAAAATATTGGCATTACGTAGGTCTTTGATGTTTCAAAATATGTAGGAGGAATTTATTCCGTCCCCATTCTCTACGATTCACAGGCTGCCATAGATAAAGCAGTATTTTCTTATTAAACCGGAATACTAGATAGACGTGTTTAGTATCATCATCATAAAATATTCGTATCTTAACTGGAGTGAATCTCTTAAAGGGAAATTAATTCACTTAAAGCCGTAAATATTCTGATCGGGCCTGAATAGGTACTTATCTAATTTTAATATTTTTTTAAATGTTGCACCCGGCTATCTCACTGGTACTTTTCAAGCCGATAAGGAATTCAGAACTCAAATTACTCGAACTACTGAAGTGTACTAAGCGATAAGTTCTTTATTCAGTAGAACGGTCTAAACTTAAGTCTTTCTTCCGTAGAACGGCTGCAGCGCCGTCCAGCGCGCGGCCGCCGACGGCCACGTGGAAGTGGTCCGTCTCCTCCTCGAACTCGGCGCAGACCCTAACAAACAGGACCATGTGGTCAGTTGTTCAAATACTTGTTGTTTTATTATTCATGCACTCTCCGTTATAAAATAGTTATACGCATACATTATGAAACAGGAGTTATACGTCATTTTCATAGCGTTCATTTGAAAAGCATTCATGTAGAGTACTGTAAATTCTGTACAATAGTAATGGTAGTAATATCGTAAGACAACTTCCGTGCTATTAATTGTAGAACTTATTTATAGTTAAATACTGACATTCACAGGCCGAATAATATACATATGTTTTATCTAATTTTATATAAATGAACACCAATTCATCCTTGTCGTCTTTCAGCATGGCAACACAGCAGCGCACGAAGCAGCCTGGAAGGGCTACTCGCGATGCGTGGCGCTCCTCGCGCGAGGCGGAGACCTGCAGATCAGGAACGCTGGCGGGTTCGCCCCACTGCACCTCGCGTGCCAGAATGGACACAACCAATCCGCGAGAGAGATACTACTCGCAGGAGCACCTCCCGATTTGCAGAACAATGTAAGATGTTAAAGCAGTGTAGTTTACCATTTAACAATAATTTATTCTGTCTTATTAAGAGTAGTAAGAGTACCTTACTATACTACTCGAAACAGCTCTAACTGCGATACGTCATTTTCACTTTTCGCTTATTAATTTTTCAGTATGGCGACACCTCTCTCCACACCGCTGCTCGATACGGTCACGCGGGCGTCACTCGAATCCTTATCTCGGCTCAGTGTCGAGTCTCTGAGCAGAATAAGAACGGCGACACCGCATTGCACATAGCAGCGGCCATGGGGCGACGGAAACTAACACGAATATTGTTAGAAGCAGGTTGCGATAAATCACTTCGAAACCATCAAGGAGAGACTGCCAGGGACATCGCTACGAGAAAAGGACTAGAAGAAATAATTGCAATATTAAACACTCCAGTCGCAAAACAACCTAAGAAGAAAGAAAGGCACAGAGATAAAAGCAAGGAAAGGACGATCGACGAACCCGACGATGGCAAAAAGAAAGGCAAAGATAAGAAAAAGAAAAATGTTCACTTCGAGGTCGTTCCACCCGTGCAGTGGTCTCCGTATGGATGCCATTACTATCCAGACCCAAAATACTTCCCCAAACCAAAGTTAAACTCGCTACCCACCGAACCTCTAAAAAAAGGCGAGCAATATTATTTGGATTTGGCCGGAAACATAAAAAAGGGACCGATAGGTGCTGGCTACACTTGTTATTGCGCACCGTTTTTTAGACATATGGAAGATAAGCTTACTGAAGACAAGAGAGATTTGAAACGACATATTGATAGAGCTCATGAAAAGTTAGACCAAAAAGTTACCGATTTAGAAATGAAAACTCAGGGACAAATATCGGAACTAACTAGATACGTTGCTGCTGAAAGAGCTCTTTGTAAAGAAAGGCATAAACATTTAGAACAATGGTTAACCCGAGGAATGATGTTTAGAGCATCGGAGAGATGCAGAAAACTTGATTTTAGTCCAAAGGGATCTTTGGACATACCGCCCATAAAACGCACTCGTAGTTTAGAACTATTAGATGTATACGGTGAAGACTGGAATAATGTGAACACCATGAAAAAAAGCTTTAACGAAAATACAGAACGATTTGAGAGTAACTCCAAAGATCTGTACGATAGCAAACCAACTTCGAAAAGCACTGAGATTCTCGACAGATCATCGCCAAGTCCAAGGCGGCAATATGTCCTTAAAAACTCAAAAAGCTCTGATCATTTGGATGCTGGGCCGAGTAGATGTTCTAGATCGCCTCATTTATTACACCAAGACACGAGCCTAGACCATAGTAGACAACAAAATGTAACAGCTGAAATTCATGTTAAAGCTAATAAAATTTCTGTTTCGCAATCACCAGTGTCAGCAGAAATTCATGGGTACAATGAGAGATATGCAAGCCCTAGTCGACATTCTAATACAAAATCACCAAGTAGTAATAATCGACAATCTGATTATAAAGCAAGCGATTCGGAAGGTGAAGTTATACACAGATATAAAAAAGATAGCAGTAGTTCAAATACCCCAGTTTGGAAAAGTCAGGTATTGCAAAGAACTGCTGATGATATAAGAAAACGAGTTATCTTAGAGAAAGAAATGTCTGAAGTTTTATCTAGGAATACAAAATCTATGGATATATCTCAAGATGGCTACGTAAAGCTAACGAAACAGGTAAACTTTCCTGCAAGAGATGAATATAATATAGAACGAGAACCGAGACGATCCGTTCAAGAACTGGTCGCCCAAGTTGAAAATCAGCAGAGATGTACATCACCAGAAAGATTACCACCACCGAGAAAACATGTTCCTATAGAGCCTCAAGAAATTCCTACATCATCAGTTAAATCAAATATACAACAAAGCCCTACAGCGCCAATGCCTCAGCAGCCTCAAAGGCCAGCTCCAGTTTTAAAAGATAAACCACCGAAATCCAAAAGATTCAGTTTACACAACCTCATACCGTTCCCAACGAGAAAAACATTTCAGAGCCCACCTAAAGAAAACGGAAATAATTCCGAAAGCAGCGATGAAGAAGACAATCCAATTCGAAGCACAAACCAGCCCGGGCCGATGAAAAATAATAATTTACTACAAACATTGCCTCTACCAAACTATGAGGCAATGTCCGTTAAATCTCAGTCCCCCGCGCCGCAAGTGCAAACCCAATCTGCTTACCAGCAAGAAATGAGAGTGATCCCCAAAGATGCTTATTTCCACGAAATACCCAAGAGACAAATCCATCACCAAATGCCTTATAGGGAAATGATAGAGGGTGGTCTTCCAGTACCACAATATAATGCTTGTCAATCCCAATACGATTATAACGAGTCAGGACTACCTCAGAATCAAATTCAAGGTCGAAATCGAAATCCTTTATACCACCATCAAACTGGGGTATTCGATGCAATGATGCAAGATCATATTATGAGAGAAATGGAGCGAATACCTCACTGTTACAGTGACCATCTAGATCAGAACACCGAGGTTGAGATCGCGAATCAAAACGACCACTTTCGCGGTGGTTACTACGATAATCGTCCGCCAATGTACCCGCATTTTAGAGGGCATCCACATGGCGTAAGGAAACCGGCACCGGACCACAGTCTGCTACACAGCCGTCTCCAATCCCTTGCAATCAACACTCATTTAACGGAAACACAAAGCCAAACAGATCGGGAATCGCACAACGATTCCGGGTACAGCACTAAGGTGTACGGCAGTTCTCAGGGCCCGTCACCCAGTTTATCTGGGCATGTCGACTGTCCAGATAATCTTTCTGGACAGAGAGTCAACATCATGCCCGGCGGCAAGGAAATTGGAGCGCCGATTGGTGCATCGAGTTTAGTATGACAACAGATATATTTCATTATTTCTCACATCAGCTCTGTATTATTATTTTTACATTCGAATACATTAAAACCAATAAATTCATGAAGTCAATTGATAACCGGTAGGCGGCGCTATTGTTGATATTTATACATTTGAAAGTTTCCAATTCGTTTTTTAACTATTTGTATGCACATTCACATTGTGCAATTGTTCTACATTAATATTATTAATTATATGTACATATTTATAAAACGAAATAAAATTTTGTAAGAATATATCAATAATACTTCGATAGAGATGTAAAGAAAAAAATGTAAACATCTTTCTATATACACTTCTAAGTCATACTCTAAACATGACGTATTATTTTTATTAATTTAATTTTAATTTCCTTTTAATAAGTTAGCTATCATGTACAAACTATTTTGGTTGTCACATGCACAGGAACTTTGTAATAATTTAACAATAAAGTACAAATTTAAAAGTAAAATATATAATGTTGCCATGTAATGTATCACAAATTAATGGTTAATAATATATTTAAAGTATTTTTGTGTGGGTTGTTCGTTTGTCAGTGTATAAAATAGGATGTCAGTGTTTTATGTATTTTCTGTTTGGATTTTAAAAAACATGTCACAAAATAATAATTATTATAAGCATTGTTTCTTGAACAATATGAATATAAAATATGCCTAAAAAGTATCTTTTTTGTAACGTTTTTATACTCCAGTTTGATTGTGGAATTAATTTCGTTTCTGCCATACGGTTATGCAGCAACACTGCTTGCTTAAAGGTTTTTCGAAGCCATTTGAAGGCCATAGACCATTACACTTGACAAAAAGGTTTTTCGCAAGTTTCCTTTCTATGTAATGAAGGTAATAAAAAATCTTGCCACAAAATAAAAACTGATTTTCTTAGAGATTGTTGTATATGGATCTGTATATTGTAATTTTCAACAGTACCCTCTTTATATTATAAAGTAGTATTAGTTTTTGTATGTGTATGTAAAGCAACATATTTATTGTGTTTTATGAACTTTTGATATAACGTGTACTGATTGAGTCTAATTAAATGCACTTTTGAAGTGTCACATCACAATTGCATAGTTTTATTTTAGTATACAGAACCTTGACGAACTCAGGGTATAGGACTCATCAGAAAAACTCGACCAGTGGGGACTGAGAATAGATAAAACCTGTTACAACCCTATTTCCAAATCAATCAACAAAAAATATCATAACATATATTTATTTAACAACATTATATATTACAAATTTACATATGTGAGCTAGCTCTGCGTTCACTCCAACCGCTCTCCTTATAAAAATCTTTAATACTGGTATGGTACAGGGGAACTCCGGTGAGAACCGACGCCCTCGCTCCCGATATCTTCACAGCAACATAGTCACCGGGCCTCACCGATATATCATTATCTTGATTTTCAAAAACCACCTTTATGTACAATTCGTTTCTACCGTAAATCTGTCCAGTTTTCTGTACAGCACCCTCGACCAGCACGAGGTGGGTGTTCCCTATTTCTGCTTCCTGTAAAACTTGACATTTGCGTCGGTACAAATCGACCATTCTGTTGTGTCGCTCCCTTTTCACATGGTCGGGCACGTCGTCCTTGTAACGACGGTAGGCAGTGGTTTTCTGTGACATTTTGATTGAAAAATAATCAGTTTATAAGTTTTTGTACAGCCCCAGTAGATAAGTAAAATAAAATTATTTAAAAACCTCTTTCCTACAATCACATTGCATTTCTTTTTTAAAATAACTTTTGAGTCCAAAAGAAGTGCTAAAATTCAACGTTAAAATGTTATTTTAACATTTAGGCACTAATTATCAATATGGCGACAAAAACCCAAAGTCTTCAAAAATGAGATATTAAAAAAATAAACATAGAAAACTCACCTCTCTCATACTGTAAGGGAAGAGAAATGCAACATTGTAGTCAACTATTTCCATCAAAGACAACGTCTCCTGGAACTCGTCCTCTGTCTCGCCACAGAACCCACAGATTATATCAGTTGATAAACCGACTGAAATCAAAATACATAATGGTAAATCTCTCATCGAGGTGGTTCCTGCCATAAAATATATCCTAAATCTGCATTTCAATAAAAAATATCTTTTGAGGAGTGATGTTGTGATGGATGGATGGTGGCAAAGATTTCAAGATGAATCAATACCTCCAGGTATTCTGGTCTTTACGTGGTTCACGAGGTCTAAGTAGGCCTCGCGGGAGTACCCGCGCCGCATGCGTTCCAAAACGGCGCTGGAGCCCGACTGCGCGGGCAGGTGCAGCATCTTACAAATGTTGGGCCGCTCCGAGATTAGTTGCAAGACCTGGATTGTTTTCATTGCTTTTTATATGATAATTAAATGTTTGGTAATTTGGCGAAATACAGTTAATGATGGACAAATGGACTAACAGTGGACCAACATTCGTTTGTTAGTTTATTACAAATAATTTCTACTAACTATAATTAAGTATAAGCAACTATATGGGGACTATGACCTCATCAGGAAAATCTTTAGGGTGTGCAGCGGTGAACCTGATCCTTATTTCGGGGTCCACCGATGACACCTTGTCTAGTAAGTCTGCAAACCTTAGACCACCCTTTTTGCTCTTATAGACTGTCTTGAAACCTAAAAAATTGATACAATATTATAAAAACTACTGCAAAAAGTTATAATTATACTTTTCATACAGTCATTGCCGGAGGGATCAACATATCCAATGCTATTAGTTCTTTTACCTTTTGCCATTTGAGTGTCAACAATCTCAGACTTGTGTGACATGTCTCGATAACTATTGACATTCTGACCCAGCAGTGTGACTTCCTTAACACCCTGGTCAGCCAACTGCCGTACCTCCTCCACTATAGAATCCACTGGGCGAGATCGTTCTCGGCCTCTCGTGAAAGGCACTATGCAATATGTGCACATATTATCGCATCCGCGCATTACTGAACTGCGAAACAATCACGGCAACACATATATTTTGTTGTTAAACTATGAAACTTCATAGTTCAATCAATACTTACATAAAAGCCGATATGCTATCTTGATTCAGTCGGACCGGCACTACATCTGCATATGTCTCGTCCAAAGACAATAGAACATTCACAGCGGTCTGACCACTGTTGGTGAGAGCTAGAAGTCGCGGTAAGTCTCTATAGCTGTCGGGACCGGCGACTACATATCAAACATATATTCTAAATTAATACCAAGTACTAAGTATGAACGGACCATGAAACTCCGTAATGTAAACGTTTTAAGAGTATGTAAACGTTTTAATAAATGTAAACGTAAACGTTTTAAAAAAAAGTTGAACAAGTGCCGATTATCACTATTGTAATTTTCAAACTGCAGAAACTGCTTCGCATGCTAAAATTTTGATACAAACTTTAAATAATAAGAAACTTATTTATGAATACAAAAACAACAATTAATATCATACCTACATCAACAGCTTTTTCGTTCTCAATTAATTTCTCCTTCAGTCTTTCAGCCATGCAACCCAACAGACCTATCTTGACCGGTTTATGTCTATTCTTTGACAATGAGCGGCGTCGTTTGAACCCTCGCAAATGGTCCAACCGGTGCCAAATTTTTGTTTCAGCGCCTTCCCGGATCGCACACGTCATTACCAGAAAAATATCTGCCTCCTCCTCGACTTCTGTCTTCTCAAAACCTTCATGTTTCAGTATTGACCACACTATTTCAGTATCGTTTAAATTCATTTGACATCCGTAAACATCGAAGTACACTTTACGTTTAAATGTAGTTTGCGCCTCATCAGATAAGTAAGGTATGTATGGAGGATGTGCTGTTACCTCTGGGAGGCCAGAAGATGCCGCAATGAACTCTTTTAAACCTGGACCGTCCTTAATTTTATCTTTAACAAATCTCCGACTGGCATCTGAGATACATCGACATTTCATACTATACCGAGCAATAAGCCGAAAAAAGCGTTTTGGACATTGCAAGAATAACATTGCTTTATTTATTATTAGAACTCACTGTATGTTTATGTAATTTTAAACAATTTAAACGAATATTTACCAAGATAACCTAAAACTCAATGTCAACTTGACTTATTTCAATGTCATAAGGCAAATATTACATTTTATCATTCAAAAGATATAAATAAAATTACATTACATAAATCATACAAATAAAATTACATTCCTGAAGTATCTTCTGTTTATACATTGTTAATGTATAAATGTGCACCCAGAATTGAGATTGTTTAATATTTTTATAAATATTCATTTTCTTGTTTATTATAACTTATGTGCTGAATTTTTATGATTAGTGATTCACAAAATACATTTACAAAATCAATTATCAGTGCTATATATAGTTAGTACCGTCATTAAATGTGTACTCGGAGGGCAATTATACAGCATTCATAATAATTCATAATGGTAACACTTTGTCACACTAGTATTCACTTCGTTTCAAAATGGCCGATTAATTTGACCGATTGGATAGAACAAAGCATATTTTTGCAATTGAATGCAGACTGAATAATTACATAATGAGTGATCGCTACAGAGATTACAAAGGTATTCGATTGGCTAATACCCATGCGTGTCTAACCAAAATGACTGCAAGGACAGAGAGACAGTAATTTTGTCATTTTTGTCAGTCACTTGGTTTATTTTTTAAGTGTAAACGTTTTATTTATCTTTGCCAGTGTTTTCACATTGGCAGGGTCGTCTCGATCGCGTGATGATTCTAGGGTGTACAAGGAGCAACGAAGGCAATCGCGGTCGCGCTCGCGATCGCCGAATAAATACTCTTCTGGAAGTTCCCGCAGTTCACATGAAAAACCCTCCAGGAGAAAAGATGGAAACCCTCATAATTCTGAAGGTAAACACATGCTTTAAGTACTATTGGCAGGTACAGTGCTATACGTACAAAACATATCAATTATCACTTTCGTGCAAACTTAATATACTGGTGTAAAGTCGCTTATTGCGCAGTTTACTGCGCAATAGGCTATCAAGATTGTCAACAATCTATTTCAGACCGAAGGAAATCGTCAGACCACTGGGAAGAGTCCGATGAAGATGTGCCAGCACCACCCCCTCCACCTCGTATCACTAAGATCTCAATTGGTTTCCAAAAACCCAAAGCTCCTATCAAGATGACACTTGGTGGGACTTCTAAAACAACTGTGCCTGCTACTGCTGCATCTGTGTTTAATCCAGATGAGGATGATGATGAGCCCGAGGAAATGCCCGCTGAGGCTAGGATGAGAATGAGAAATATTGGGAGGTAAGAAACCGTGAAGTATTCCATTATAAGTCACACCATAGTTAAAACTATTAAATAATTTCAATATCAAATACATATACCAATAGAGGTTAAAGGAAATTGGTAAGGTTATTATAGTTCTTCATATATTATAATTAGCAAATTATTAAATAGCATACAGTAAATATACACAACCTTACATACCCTTATTGAAATTTACCTTCACAATAGTTAGTCATCAATATCAAGTTAATTTGGTAATTATGTATTTCTGCATTGTATGTTACAGGAAAAACAGAATGATTCTTGAATATCACAACCTAGATCAAATTGTAACTACTTAAAAATCATTATTTCACATTACAGCTAGTTACGTTATTCAATGGGTGCTTATGATAATTGTGAATTATCCTCATGGATAATATTTGTCACACCTTGGTCAGAGTAGCAACTCTGACAGTGCTGTGTATATAATAGCAACTATACATTAAATCATTGTGACACAGACAATTGACTCATATTTTTTCAGTACTGTGAATCAGATGGATATTTTTTTATTTTTAGGGAAACTCCAACATCAGCGGGTCCAAACTCATTTGGAAAAACGAAACAGGGTTTTTGTGATGCTAAAAAGGTGTTTGAAAAGAATCTTAAAAATGCCTTAGAAACTGTGGATAAGCCGACAATAGCAAAGCTTCCACAAACCATATATAGAATCAAGGGGCCCTGATGAAACTAATTCAAACATTAGCTAGATATGGGTGTCATGTAGCCTTTTTGTTACGTGTTCTGCTCAAATCAATATAAATTTATTGTATGCAATTCCACACTAATATCAAATGTACTAAGTTTTAAAATGCAACTTACGATAAAAAAAAATATAGAAAACATCCACAATGAAGCCAACATACATATGTTGGCTGCCTGTGGTGGTGCTGCCTGCCTTTTTTCAATGCTTATGAAAAATACTGTCCATGAATGGCAGCAAACTAAATTTAACCCACACATACATAATTATAATTTGTGTGAGTTTTATTTGGTTTATTAGATGTATATATCTTGTGTTTATGACATTAATTCAAAACTGTAAACATGTCAAGTTAAAATTCTCAGCATAAATTTTATTGATTTGACAGAACCAATTGCTACATTTTTATAATAGGAAATTTTAATCTGAATCTTTAAAATGATACATTATCAGGAACAAATGCTGGTGTGATTTGTCATGAACCTACGATATGATAGTTCTACCACAAAAATTGTGGCTAGTCTATGTAATGCAATAAGTATATTTAGTATTTTAATTGTAAAATATAGATTTATGACGTAACAGGTAGTTTTCTTTGTATTGGTTAATTGGTAATAAAATCCAAAACCCATGTGGAAAAATGCAATGTGGCATTAAGTATATACCGTGTATACCAGAGGCGACCATCTCAGTCTTCAAGAGTAGTGACGCATCTGTGACCGACCTCTGATAGGGGAGTTACTAACGATTACTAACTGCACTTACACTAACA
>DWDX01003860.1:0-12495 GCA_018245675.1 Agara michaeli
TGTATGTACCTTATGATGAATAAAACGATTTGAATTTGAACAATGACGGTTTCGCGAGCTATTATCTTAAACGTCGTTTCAACCGTCGAGAGTTATATACATACATATTCTCGGTATTATTTTCCTTCGTCCGTGATTCTTTTGTCTATTTTTAAAATCGCCACTAATGACGGCGAAGCGACGGTTACGAGCCACTCGCCGACATCGCAGCTCGGGTCGGCGAAGCGACGGCCACTTTTAGCGTGCGACGCGCTCTCGAATGTCACGTTTCACGCTGAGTTTATCGGGAAACGTGATATTTTAAATGTTAAGCTCGCTTATCGTGCGAGTTAAATGTGTGTTACCTACATAACGTGACTCGGACGCACCTATATACACACACGTTGACCGGCGAATCCGAGTGCTCAATCGCGCGCGTCTCGCGCCGTTACGGACATTTGCGGCGACAAAATAAATGATAAAATAGCGTGCGCCATTCGAGCTGATTACGGGGCCGCGGGCCGAGCGACGACGTAGCGCGGAGGGCTGTCGTTAACCTTACCGTTTTGTATGGGCCGCAAGCTGTGCGATTAATGAGACTAAACGTTTCCTAGACATTGAGGTGGACGTTGAAATGTTGTTGGTTTCCCGACGCTAAATCAATACACCTAATGCGCCGATTATGCCACGCGGCTAATTGATTAGTGCAAGGTATCGATAAAGACCGGTACCGCTTTTATTTGCTCGACTGTAACTATGCGTAAGTACATAACATGGCTTTTGATTAATACGCTCTCGCGCTCGAGAGTCTCGTTCTCCTCGTAAGTAATAAGACATCGGACTGGTCGCTCTTCCAGATGAAAGTGTACAGATTACTTTAAGTACATTAACATTGCTCAATGTTATATTAAAACTATGGTTGTCGAATAAGGTGGACTTTAAACTTAGAGTATTGTTCAATTGTTTTACCATACTACATATAAAAATGTTTCGAATTAAAAGAAACTGCGAATTAAATTCAACAGATTTATTGGAGAAAAGTAGTAGCCAATGGCAAATACGTACACAATTTAAATTCTAACGGTTTTAAATTATTGATCGATCGTAATGATTGCTGTCTAACGCTACCAATTAATAAAACCAAGCCTAAAGAGTTAATGATGCAGCCTCCCGTCTGTGTCTGTCGTGTAGAATGCCATTCCGGACCTTCGCAATCTCTGTCGAACAACATTGGCTTCATAAAAACCACCGGTCTAGAGTGATAGTAACTTGACTATTAACGTTGTAAGAATTTCAAGTAGACGAACTGGAAAACGCAAAGCTAGTGATCCATTGGCGATCGAAACTGTTCACGAAGCTTTTCACCGAGCTGACAGCACGCAGAAAAATATTGTCTCAATACTATTAAGAGAAGCGGTGGAATACCATGCGAGCGAGGACAAAGACACCGCGATAGGGAAACTGACGATCGGCAACTCAATCTACCCATCCTGGATTACGGTTCACTCGCTGATGAATCACTGCCCTCGCTCACCATAACGAGACCCGTCAAATGACAACAACAACCGCCGTCGAACGAACGAATGAATCCAAGCCCGATTTGTACGGACAGTTGTTAACGTAAATCCTAATGCCGCGTCCGCTCGTAATGAACATCGGCACGTCTTATTACCGGTGTTAGGTGACGTCGCAAATTACTACCTACATTGATACACTGGCAATTCTCGTTCGAAAAACGAATAATATTATCAACTGTATCGTCGATCAACTTTCGATTTCAACCAATCGGGTAGGCGACGAGTCCATTCCACTCTCTCCGCATTGAAACCATTAAACCCTGCTGTCATTATTGGCGTTTCTATCGTTGCGACGATTATGCCCGGGACTACACGAACCCACTAACGCGACGTAATAATACGTTTATATCGGTGCATGCGGGTTCGTTTCTCATAACTGTGTTGCTATTAGCACACACACGGTTAGTGCTTAACGGTCCATAATTATTATTTATCGTTGTCTCCTTCTAGTCGCCAATATCCTTTCCGAAGATTCTAAAAAAAAAGAAAACCCTGAAGACTTCCGAAGAAAAACCCGAATGACACCTTATATGGGTAATAATGATAAAGAAAAACTAACAATCGTCCTAAGAGTGTTAAATTAAATTAACACAAACATATTTTTTTTCTGTAGTGGGTGGTAATACAAAGTATTACGTATTACCATATTCATCAAACTCATTTATTTATTTATTTATTTTTTATTGAACCAAAACAAAGCATTGTGGTGCAAAAGGCGGGCTTAATGCTAAATAGCATTTTCTACCAGCCAACCTCAAGGTTGTGCAGAAATGTCGAACGCGGTATATTATTATAGTGGAGAAAAAAATAAAGTAA
This sequence comes from Agara michaeli, assembly GCA_018245675.1. Taxonomy (NCBI): domain Eukaryota; kingdom Metazoa; phylum Arthropoda; class Insecta; order Lepidoptera; family Hesperiidae; genus Agara; species Agara michaeli. The sequence goes on from DWDX01003860.1 coordinate 2,373, forward strand.
AATAAAAAGAAAAAGATTATTAAAAAAACAAAAAAAAAAATAATATATATCTAATAACAATGGTGGGTGAAACTTCTATTCCGGCTTCGTACAATCAATAAACGCAGCGGCTAAAAGGGCAATTTCCAAACCACACTAATAATGAATGTTGCATCAAACAACGTCATTAAATCACCGAGCTCTAATGAGCGAACTCTCATTTTCGTAAGGCGCTAAGCCGACAATTGTCCGGTAATGAGCGCTTTGTGTGCTCACACCCCATTACCGTTCAAAATGTTGATGGCTGAGAATCGCAAAACATTTTGATTGTTTGATTACGATCGTAGTGTTATTAGACAAGAGAAAACAAAAAAAACAACAATTACGCGGTGTTGTTTTGTTTCTGGTGTCGGTTAAAAACTTCATTTACAAATATTTCTTGTATCAAAATATCTCTCATTAAAATTAAAATTTTCAAATCACTCGCACTCATAAATTTTACGTTCTGTTATGGGGGGATGAACGAATGGGATTTTAAAAAAAGGAAATTAACGCAAACACTTTATTAATATTATATTATTTATTAATATTAACATTAATATTTAGCTGCAGTGCTCGGAACTGTTATACAGTTCACATATTTAAATATTAGGTAAATTTTAATACGTATTCGAAATTTCTCTCGACACAAATTCATCTTCTCGTCTATCGTCGATTCCAATAGCACCTTGTCACATTAAAGAAAACCGATTAGTCAGCGTGCGTTCGACCGATTTGTTTTTAGGCCATTTCATGTCGGCTTATTATCATCTCCATCGCAACGTTGTTTCGCCGACGCCGAACGTTGACAGATGATAGTCGTCAATCCACGTCGTATTTGCTAACGGGTATCCGCTGGCTGCAATCGTCCCCTCCTCAGCTGGTACAGGTGATTTTTTTATGTGAAAATAGTAGCCAACAAGCCGGTCACTATGTTCACTGGCTCTCGTGAACTCTTGCAATCGTCTTTAAATAAGACTGATATTGTCTATTAGTTTGGCAAGGTTAGGTCAGGACTGTTAGTTGATATGTTTTTATCGAAGTGTATTTTCTACTTAGAAGGCCATCGTTATGCACAGCACACATTCCGATTTACGTAGATATGATCCATATCATATATGTACGTAAATCGGAATGTGCTCCAGGTTTCCCGCGGTTGCGGAACACGACGGTGCTCAGTAGCGGGCCTTAAAAATGGTTGCAGCTATTCATTGGTTACAAGATTGCACTAATATGGTCGATGGAGCGTTAGGTAATGCGAGACCAATTTGCGCGAAACACCTTATCAACTTCGTATCGGGCGCGGCACAAAAGCACGCTATCACTACCGCTCGTTTCGCTAGCTTGCGTATTTATTACTCGCGTTGAATAAATTGTCTTGTCACGGGAACGGTTCAGTCGGCGACACGGCGCGTACGTCACGCACCTGTCAATTATTACAATGTACGGCCGCGAGAATGAGCACGGCGCGGACGGGGGCAGTCGAGTTTCGTCAGTGTACATCTATCAATGTGATTTATGACGCGGACACTTTCTAAGCGACGCTCGAGAACGGGCAACAGCGAGACGGACCAGCGCGACACGCAACGCACGCAAGCGATGTCATAACCGGCGCGTGTAGATCGCGCCCTTATACGTGCCATTGCGCATGCGCATACGCGAGTTAAAACATTCGGTTGCGATATAAAACACAATTACTCCGGATATTTACTCAACGCACACACATATATGGCGATTTCGTTCGAACGGTCGTAGTTTTAATTAATATCCTTTATGTGTCGATCGTGACATTTTGCACGATAATCTGACGCCAATTACCCGCTTTAATTCGTTGTAATGAAAATTATCTTTATTTCAAGTAACTTTCTTGTATTAATCGTGTGCCATTTAAAATAATGTTTTGTTTTTTTTCTCGTTGCAATCAATGAAGGAGAAATCATTCGTTAAAATTTTAACATTTTAATACTCGATCGATTAAAACGAAAACATAGCTTTATGTATGTATACATACATACTTGTAAATGATAAATCCGATTTCTAGAAGGAACGTGAATAATTAAAAGAAATTGATATATTTTTTTTTTAATATCAGTCACAGAGAGTGTTCCATTTATATTTATCTGACAAATTATATGCGATCGTCTGATTTTTGGTAACATCTATATACAATACATACTTTTAGAAATTCCATAGATCTTGAAAAAAAATTACGTCGAAATAAATTTGCTGGTTCATCTGACGTTTGAATTTCTGAATTTTAAAATCAATATTACGCATAATATAAACACATTAGGCATTGTAAAATCATATCTACAAACGCGTAGAGACGCACGCGTTAAGATCGTACGTAATATATCTACCTACCTACTCATATGAATGGTACTATATTACGTCAATTCTTCCCGATTTCTCTGTAGGAAATATTATCGCCTACTTTTAAACGGACGATTAGTCACCAGTTGAAACCGGGCAGATATATGCTTAGTCATCAATTAGGTAACAGGTCGTGGATATGTGCCGTGTTGTGGACATGATGATGAAGTAAGCAAATCACGTGTGATGGAGTGGTGCTATGTTTCAACTTCGTTATTCGGTAGAATCCGTAAATAATAGCTATACGGCTATTTAGCCATATTGTTATTTCGGTAACTTTGCGAATTTCCAGCGATTTTTTCAGCGCGTTACATTATCGGCGAGTAATAATCGTTATTTATTGTCGACGGCTTTACGGCGTCATGAAGAGCGCGAAGAATGACCAATGTTCGGAAATGGGTTGAAAAAATATAATGTAAGTTGCAGCCACCTAATGCGAACGAAATAATACTTATACATATACTCAAGATGCGCTTCGAAAACACACACAAATATATTAGAAATTTACGACTATTTAAAATTTAGTGCTTACATCGTTTCTTTAAGCCGTTTTTTGTTGAACATCAAAATCTTTTAATGTGTCTTTGGGATCATTGAACTGATAAATATATGTACAAACTGTTGTGATCATTTTCCTCTCGCTCTTATTTCAATATAACAAGTATTTTCTGTTGGCTTTACATTTATAAATTCTGTTTGAAACGTCGCCATCGAAACGTGGCCGGCCGCGTAGTGGCATCGCTACAAACTCGCGTAGAAATGCACCGATTTCCCGGCAATGAATCAGACTGGCGCGGTGCGGGCGAGCGCATCCAGTGTGCCGATTTCGTAAATAGAACCGGTTGACACACATAAATAATATTAGCTTCGTCGTAAATAACGGGCCCGTCCGTTAACGTCTAAATCGGCCGCGTGAGTGACGCGCGCGCTTTATGATCGCGGGCGAACGGCGAGCCCGCGACTGGTCCTCCGAAATTCCCAGATACATTTTTGAGATGTCTTTTTTTTTGCGACACGGATATAAAGTTAATTTGACGAACGCACGCTGCATTCCGTGGACGGTAGCCAACTTTGAACACGGATACAAATAAAACGCTAACCGAAGCTCGAAGTCACAGACGCGGGACGCTTTTAATGGTAACTTGGATAGCCTCTCGCGTGCATGTGCGTTCTTCACTATCACTACATAGTATAAAACAAAATAGCTCTCCGCTGTCTCTATGTATGCAAAAACTACGCAAAGGATTTTGATGCGTTTTTTGTTTTAATAGATAAGAGTGATTCAAGAGGAAGGTTTATATGTATAATAATATATGTAGTGATACGTCGAGGTGAACTAAACACACATTTTAAGAAATTCTACCGCCTAAGGGAATTGCGGGGGCGGGGGCGGGACGAGCTTGCGGTCAAAAGCTAGTAATAATAATAATAAAAGGCTGATCCGGCAGCTTAGCAGTGCTCGTGCTCCAATTCGCAAATTTTCAATTCTCTGACACTGAACAGACCGCCCTCATATTTATTAGGATAGTTTAATTTAAAGAATGAAAGAATATATTTGTTCCGCCAGAAAAACAACAACATAATTTTTAGCTTAGTACTGAAGTTATCTAGACAAATAAATGAAATTGAAGTGTCTGTTTGTAACATGAAAATAACCGCTTTTTACTAAATGCATGTATGCGCGGTACATATACCAAAATAACGTTCTTTACGGTTTTTTGTCTGTCTGTTTGTTCCGGCAAATCTCTGGAACGGCTGGACCGATTTTGACGTTACTTTCACTGGCAGATAGCTGATGTAATAAGAAGTAACTTAGCCCACTTTTATTTTAGAATTATGTTAAATAATTAAATTCAAACGCGGACGAAGTCGCGGGCACAGCTAGTTTATAATTTAAGAAATATATAAAACAAACTATATAAATAGCATAATAAGCGCCATATTCGCTGTTGTCTGGTCAAAATTTCTATTCCATTTACAATTGTATTTGTCACTTGCCATTTTCTCGAGATAACCAGGAAAAACGGCGATGGCATTTGATGGCCTTAGGTCCATAGTTTTGGAGGTCGACTGTTAAAAATTCATGCTGTCGTTTTAATGAATCACAAACGAAGACGTGATGTGAGAATACTAGTATATACTCTTACCTACTTCCTTATATGAAGCTGCTTTGCGGACGATTCTGTTCTTGGAAGTAGACCGGAATGAGTCACGGGGAAGACAGTCGAAACGAATATTACTGGTTTGTTTTTAACCGACTTCAAAAAAAGGGGGAGGTTCTCAATTCGTCTGTATTTTTTTTTTTGTAACTTTACAACTAAGGGATACAAGAGAGTTCTTTTTCGACCCTTTTACTGTTGCACTGACGGACACAGGTCTTCTCTCATAGAGAGAGGGTTTTAACCCTCGGTCTACCACGCTGGCTAAATGTGGATTGGTGAAGTCTCACACACCTCAGAAACATTATAAATTTTTATAACATCTTTTAAGGTGAGCAGGTATTTTCGCGATGTATTTCTTCGCCGTCATAGCTACTGATATTTAAATATTTTAAGTTTAAAATGCACCTAAAAAGTCAAAGGTGCGTTCCAGGATTTGAACCCAGACCTCCCCGGAGTGGGAGGCTGAATTTCAAACATCTAGGCTATCAATGCTCCAAATAAGGGAGCACCTATTGCCTTAGGTCGGTATTCTCTGCCAGACATCAAAATATTATTATTATTATTATTAATTACAAGTTTGGTTGATCACCGACGAATGTTTACGTCAAAATTGTTGCGTGCAACATTGTATACTGTTCGACATTAGCCCAACGACAACCAATACACCGTTCACGTGGTTAACGGATATGCAAATAGCCAAGTTACATTTATATGTTTCGTTCACGTGATATACCGTGACGTTACACTACGGCGCGGTGTGTGAACTCTATGTGTATAGATTTAAGATTGAAAATCGCTCGCGTGTGCGCCCTCGTTAAATGCAAAACGCAAGTCCTTTCTATAAATTGCAAGATTACCATACTAACACTGCTCAGTTGTCGTTTTACAAGTGGTTTTGGCTCCGTCTTCTATCGAGTCTTTTGATCATTGCATATGTGAAAGTTACGAGCAAATCACCTCATTTCCGGTACAACGTCCAGCTGATAAACTACATAAACATTTCAAAATATTATAACACAACAAATATTCATGCCCCTCGCACAAATATTTGTTCTGATTGGGAATAGAACACACTGCCCGCCCACCAAATCGGATTCAGGAACCACTGGACCAACGGATTGTTAATAACAAAACCTGTTTAATGCGTCACATAATTTAATATTAATGAACGGATTACCGCTCACATAATTAATTTTCAATGACTTACGATTAGCACACGTTGGTCATACGTAACGATGGCAGATATTTTGCCATTACGCGCCTTTCCAAATTCAAATTTGGGTCGATCTGATATTATGTCAATCATTTATAATGTATACTGGCACATTGCACTATGTAGAGTTCGGTATTGCTGTTTTTTTTTTTAATTTTAACATCGCAGGCCAAATTACCGGCTTTTGGGAAAATTGCGGAGAAATGCTGGCATATAATAAATAAAAAAAAGGTCTAAAATACCATTTAAAATGATCGTATACAAATCGGCATTCTACATTGGGGTGTGTTGACACAACGCAGGCAGCAGGAAACCGCTGGATTCACAAGGCACAGGAACGGGTGGATGCGCCGCTTAAGAAGACCTTAATCGTACCTAAAGCTCATTGAAAATCTTATGGATTTAAATAACTTTTACCCACACGACAACCTATTGTAACTATGTTAGCTATGACACGAATGAAATTACTATATTTCATCTTTAACTTTCAAAAAAGCATGATCTCGAGAAGAAGCGTAAAAAAAATTTTGAATTTCCGTATATTTCTAATGTTGCTGGTGATAGTGAGACGAAAATAAATTGTCTATCTTAATATCTATATCTGTTTTTATTAAATTGCAGAGTCGAAATTGTTCCACTTTGATCTGCGGAACCTTAAACATGACAAGCCCTTCAAAATAACGATGTTGACTGAGTCGGAAATAAACAAAATGGACAAGTGGTTCGTTCAGATATATGTTACGTCAATTTTATAATACGAAAGCAGTAAGAGGTTATGTCAGTTCCATATTTGAAATGAATGAAGTTATGATTCATTTTTTTTTTTAATTTCAGTTCAGAAACGAATACACTATACAATACAAATAAATCAAAGAAAGTTAATTGTAAAAGATATAATCTTTTTTGTTTACAGTATTCTTGCAAAATGCTTTTTTAGAATTTGTCCATTTACTTAATTTTAATCAATCATAATATGTAAATACATGGAATGAATAATTTCTTTTTTTTTTACTAGAAATGTGTTAGACTGAATACGTCCAGAACGGAATCGTAATAAAATAAAAATAAAAAAAACGTAACATCACGCCTAAAAATCAAAGTTTAGAAATAACAAAACGATCAAGGAAAGCACTCGCTCAAACACAATGTTTCACAATCACCGTTCAGTTAGGATTACTTTATATCAATTCTACTCGGAAATGTTACACACATTAATGTATTAGTCACCAAGTTTACCGACACTAGCCTTGCCTAATACATGATCTAGGCTATTGCTGGCGCCGTGCTATAAATAACTATAGCAACTTTGTCTATTTCTAGACTAAATGTCTAGCACACAATATCGTTTAAAGTACAACAATAAACTTAATAGCTTTGTCAAATGGTAACATTTTATTATCGATTTTTAGTGCCCATTTCATGAGATCGAACTTAAGAAAAGGTATAAAAGATAACTAATGATGTTATACATAATATCTCAAGATTATCCGATCTTTTTGTCTAGGACTGATGAATCTTAACAAACAAAACATTATTTAACGCTACACATATACATGTATATAACGACTCTAGGATTCCCCGTGTCGTGGCTGCCACGGAAAATACAAAAACAAGAACAAGCATACAGCCTAAGATAATTTTAAAGTCGTCATTTAAATTTTTGCATCCCTCGAAATTGAATTCAGGACAATTAAAATAGCAATGGCATCATAACCATTGCGACGAAATCGTCAATTAGATTAAACAGGTGACATTGTCACAACGGATTAATGAATTTCAAATTGAAATAGTTTTTTTATCGTAGGCTATATACTCATGACATGAATGTCAAATTTTGTGTAGCTATCATTCATCTGATTGTTTAATCTTATCTGGGCCCGGATTTAGATGTCTACGGGCTGTCATTACTTCTTCACAAGTGGCATCAGCAAATAAAAATAATATTAATTTCTTCTGCATCGTAACGCGGATCTGTATTCACAACATTTTCGCCTCATTTAGTACAACAACAAGAACAACATACCGTCACGCCAGGTCCCAAACCGGGTAGGCAGAAAGCACCAAGTGCCAAACATCTCTGTATAATTATAATTGATTATTATCATTTAGTACAATTATAATAATATGTTTAATGATACTAGACAGAACTGTTCCAACATATGAGCATTGCATTCCCACATAAATTGCTTGCAACCATTTCAAACAATCTCACGAACCGTTCGGAAGTCAATTTGGAGTAAAACTGTGGAAAATTATGTGAAAAAACTGTTTATGTTTCCCATCTTCTATGCCGGAAACCGCATGTACATTGAAAAAAAAGTGTCTATGGTTTTTGATACTATGGGCTTTGGAGGACTTATAAAACTTGCTATATTAAGCATAGAATAGGAATGGATGTGGCAAATTTTATTGACAGTATTAATATTTTCTCTCAATATTATTAATAATCATTATGATTATTTTTATTTTTATTATTATGATTAATTTTCACCAGATTTATGTATAATTAAATAAAAGACGTACATTACTAATTCACTATTATTGATGTAATTGTATTAGTTATATATTTTATTAATTAAGTGAATTCTGATTACAGCATAGCCTAAAACGATTCTCCTGGCCAATTATTATTATTCGTTTTTTTTATTTGGGTGAGTAGGCTTAAGCGCTACGATTCGGGACGGGTCAACCTACAGAGATTATTTGCGCCTACAGCCTTGTTCGCCATATAACCCTATTGCCTCTATAAAAGCTAGGATTTTGTTTATGGCGATGTGTTTCGTTTAATTATAAGGAGTATTACAAGGTTGCGTTTATTGTTTAGTGCAAGTGGGCAATATTTACGCAACTGTATATTTATGCATAAACTGCTGCGAAAATTGACAAGAATAATATAATCTTTGTGAGTAACGTTTCGTGTGAATTAGTTTTAGTCCTAATAAGCGTATGTAATGGTTTTTGAATGTAATCGGTTAATAGTTTCAGATTCCGAAGTATCTGGCACTATATTTTAAAATTGTGCATGCGTCCTAAGGTTATTGCCACACTGGCAACTATTTAAAAAAAATATGTTGTTTTAAATGTCCCAGTAACTTTTCACAATTCATTAATTATCTAGTTTTACAGAGCTTATGCGAAATTTAAACAAAATGCAAAAAATACTGTAATAATTTATAATCATAATTTATATGCATAATTTTCTTAATCGCTTTATTCAAAATTCAGATATTACAGATAAAAAATAACAATTGTACAGACAATTAAATTCATACCTTATAATTAGAATGTCACCAACAGCACAAGCACAATTTAAAAAAAAAACTGTTACAATATCAATATTAGCGATCTTTTTATCGCGGCATTGTCTATAGAATCAGATAAGTCGACACGTCAAACTCGGCTTGTGTTCAGACCTCCACTGAGTAATTTGGCGTTGAGAATTTGAGACAGGTGATTGCGCGAGCGCTGGGTATTTATACGGTGCTGATAATATGATAAGCGTCCATGTATAATAACCGGCTGTAAGACAACACATTGTGATATGCCGTTGTAGTCCCCCTTACGACGGGCAGAAGAAATCGTAGCTCTATTCTGGTACCGAGCTGCAGTGTCAAAATTATACCTGGACCTTAAAACAAGACGCATTTTTTATCCAAATAAAGTACCTATGACATCTAACAGAAGCTATTAAAACGCTTTTAGCAAAATTCATTAAAAATGACCTCTAAAAAATAGATTCCTTCTGTCAACAGTTGGTACGCAAGTGCCTAATAGTTATTTGATTGCTAATAATGTTGTCTATTTATTACCTGTGCCATGCCGAAAATGTTAGTTTAACATTTTAACTCTTTTCCCTAACCCTATAAATTAAACATTAAGTCATTTTCTCACTATTATAATAATTTAATATGACTTATTTAATATTGATAAGGATGTATGTTGAGTTTTTTATCATATAATCAATTCAAACAATACTTAGAACATTACTTTATAAAGACAATTTAGTGATAAGAATAAAATTAAAAATTTGGTTTGCGGGAAACCGATGATTCACAGAAGCAGCAGAGCGTAAGGTGTGACAACATTTGGGTCACTCATGTCCAGCTCTGAACAAATGTTAAGTTCAAATAGTTTTATTGTGGATTGGCAAACATGTATGACACTCTCTGGGTCGATGGAAGACCATCTGCGAAAGGCTAAAGCCGAGGACAGGGCACAATGGTACATATTAGGAGAAGCCTACATTCAGTTGTGGACTAAAACGGGCTGACGATAATTTAAGTAAGTTTCGGTTTCGGTTTCGGCCGAAACTGAGAGCGAGGCCGAAAGTTCGGTTTCGGTTTCGGCTGAAAAAACT
>DWDX01003861.1:0-12493 GCA_018245675.1 Agara michaeli
AAAAAGATCTCTGTATCTGTACGTAACTAAATTTTAACTTATCTCTTAATGAGTCAGTATTCCATTAAGCATGCGATATGATATTTAAATAAATAGCGAAAATATGTCCCACTATCTAAATAACAACGTCAGTAATGGGACATATACGATAAAATCCAATAAAATAGATTTATAAAAGTATCGTATACATTTCTAATAGAAAATAGAACACATTTTTTAAATTTTGTATTCCGATTTGTAGAGTTTGATACATGGATAAACTAAGACCATAATACCAATTCGGTTTCTAAGCTTAGCCATTTGGCTATTACTAAACTTAGACCATACTCGTAACAGAGATGTTCATTGGTATAGATATTTTCATTGATCTCTTTGAATACTATATATAAACTTGTATCAGCGAAGTTAAATACGTATAAACACCTCTCTAAGGCTTTCTTTTTTCTCTATGTCTACCGTAAACCGTATATCTACTGTTTTTCCTTTCTCTGCCTTCTGTTACATCTTGCTATCATTTTCAATATGTGTATATTAGAAACCTAGAGTAACTCAGTACTTAGGTAGCAATGCATCGGCAACCAGTCCGAATGTTTGGCTCAGTTATTTTTTAATTTTTTTTTTTTAATTTATCGTAAAAACAATAATTATGACGCTCATCACTAAAATTTTATCAGTGAGTCGCTCGCGGCCGACGCGACTATTTTGTCGATATTAATTAAAACCGGCCCCTACAAGTTAATATTTAAGAAAATTAAGCAATCTCCGCCCGCGAAGTTCGTAATGAATTTTCACAATACAACAAGAGATCCACAACTCGCCCGTTATGAGCGGTTTTGTTTACGGGGCGTTTTTAATAAAGCTTTTAGTTTGAACAGAGCTTTAACTATTTGCAATATTTAAATTCGTATTTGTTTATATACATATGACCGAGCAAACAGCAGACGAGCCACCGTATGGTGAGTGGTCACCGTCTCGCCTGTGAACATGTGCAGCACCAGAGTTGTCAAAGTCGGTTTTAATTAATATTGCAATTATAAACTTACATAGAACTACAAAAATGTTAACACTGAATTATTTTATTAGTGCTAAGTACGTCTTGCAAAAAATATGCGATTTTACTAAGCTATGAAAGGCTTAATGCTCATTTCCTATTTTAATGAAACTTAAAAAGCTTAAAAAGATATCCAAAGTTATTTGAAATAAACGACTTTTTTTATTTCACAAAAGTAGCAAACGGTCATATGATATGTATGGATTAAGACTAAGTAGTAACTGCTGCTTGCCGTAGTTTCAACGCCAAAGCTATTTGCTATCCTACCCACACTTCACGACAATTGTGCTTATTAAGCGTGTCATACATGTATAGGTATACGCAACACCCCTGTCTCCCCTAGACCGCCCGCGGGGACTCAAGACGAGGAGACAGGGGGTAATAGCCGCGCAATTATCGCCCTATTAAGTATTTTAGGACCGCCACTGAAAGCGATAGCTCTGCTGGGCGCTTCTGTGTTATATACTCACTTCACGCTCGGATTCCTGCGTAACTACAGTTACATACATTTACACTTTAATATTACATTATAACGTTTTAAATCACGGTACAAACCTCTGTTTAAGTTATCACAAGAAACACATGGTGTTCTACGCTCTGTCACCTTCTGAAATCCGAAATGTACGTGTTTTATTGCGTAATTATATTAAAATGTAACGTCGGAAATGTAGAAAATGTGGAATGGAATATTATTGGACGTACTTACTTCGGCGTACTCGTTGAATTCCAATCCTATTGAATTTAAGTATAGAGTAAAATATGCTTTAACGTCGACAGCACTTATGACCTTTTGGCATCAACGAACGGGGTCCATTGTTATAACTTCATTTGCTCTCGGATTCGGTCTATTCCTTTTTGTATATTGATTCAAAATGCCTCGTAAGTGGGAATGTAAGGAATTTTTACGATTCCCAATAAGAAAAAAATGTTCAACGTCCACTGTGCACGGGGCTTGAATTTATTGGCCTCCAGCTTTTAAAGTAGAGGTCGAACACTTACGTGCTTTTAAAATGTGACGATATTATTAAAAAAGTAACATAATAATGACCCGAATAACAACGATATTGCTGCTATTTTTATATTCAATTACATGTAGAGTTCGATCAAAATAAGCTAGAGTCATTTGCGACAATTCAAAATGTGTCATAATAATATGACGGTGGACATTCTTACGCAGAATGTACATATACATACTCTAATTAAACAATTAGATTTATTTACTCCGACGCCTCGGTGACCCAAAATCCTTCTTGGCCAGTGATATGAAAACTCGCTTAATGCTATGATCCCGTATTTTTTTTTTTTAATATTCAATAGTCACTCAGAGAAAGTCAATACGAATGAATCGGTGTTAGGCATCATAGTTTTAGATTAATAATACATTAAATAAATATGCATTAAAAATATTGTTTTATTTATTTTATCGCAAATTACTCTCCGTCCGATATTGAGGCGATAAACTTAATGTGGTAGTGATTTTTGCCAGCGGGAAGCCAATTCGAGCGCAATTTTAGCGCTCCGGGACGCAGACCCGCTAATGTAGCAAAGAGCTATATGTTTATTTACGTAATAAATACTAATAATATAATAAACTGTAGATGCAATACACCAGTGGTGAGGTATTAGTGCTCTGAATTACATTTTGTCGCTTAAAGCGGCGACCATTGAGTGGGCACTTGATAAATGGACTATTCAAAAGAGTGGCAAAGTTATTTCCTTCGTTTTTTACCTTTCTCCACCACACTTGAAGCTACAGAGTGCGCTAAGCAATATAGCGAGTGATATTCGATCTTAAAACGCACGTAACTTTGTACCCAAGACTTTGGGATTGGGAAGAAACAATCATTAATTATGATGCATAAATAAAGTATACAAAACAAACTATTTTTTGTACAAGACATGATTTGATAAAGTAACATAAATTTCATTTTTATACACATTTAAATTTAATGTTTGTTCACTAAACAATAGTAATGAAATATTGTCTCAAAAATAGTGAAATGTCTTCTCTATCATCGTTCATTCTTTCGTTTACTATCATTATTTATCATTACCGAACGATAATTAAATCACAATATTCAATCATTACAAACATTCGAACTGTGTGCTCAAGGCCCGATGTGGGCCAACATTACTAACGTGTGAAATTACGACGCTCGCTCTATACAAAAATTGCCACACCGCAGAATGCTCGAACAATATTTTATTAACCACTCATCTATGGGCAGATAATAACAGTTTAATAGACACCGATTTATAATCTCAATACAGAAAGCAACCGACCAATGAAGTCGGTTAAAAACGAAGTCTCGTGTGAAAGTGGACCTTGTGCGTTTGACTGTACCGGCGTAATAGTTGGTCGGGGTGTTACAATGAGTTGAAATATGACTATAAGAGGCATATCATCATCAGTTTGAATCGCGTGCCATGAATCGGCATTTTCTATCAAAGCATTGCCGGACCACCAATGCGTAGTGCTCTATTAGTGATGTTTGGAGAGAGATGTCCCAATTGCAGTTCGGTTATCGATGTTCTATATCATCAATGACGGTATTTGATGAAAATATGAAAGACAAAGAAACAGAAAAAGTTGCTTCCTTTTAAATATGTAATTATATACTTGTAATTATGTAAAAAAATGTACTAATAGATATTGTTTTATAACACACCCACATTATAAATTATGTTAATTGGGATTACTTTAAATGGCTCTGGTAACCTCTACACCTTTGTACTCTACTAAAAATGTAAAAATATTAACGTGACCTTCAAAAGTATAGAATGTTTTGACTAAATGCGCTACAATTACATCGTATATAGAAATAATGTCCTGAATAATATTATCATTAGAACGCAGTTTCTATTTCCAAGATTCCCCAAGATATTTATCGTTGTACGCCACTGTAAATCAAATTAATGACCTACAAACAATTAGATCACTCATCGCAGCAATACTACTAATTAACTGGAAGCCTTATTTACGCTGCCGTAATGGAAATCTCGTGTAAGACTTACTTTTAGTTTGATCGACAACTGAAATGCATTGTTGCGTGATATGTCACGCTTTTTGTTCCACTGTGTTATCCACATCCACAAGTGATTTATTAACCGACTCCTTAGCTACAAACATTGTTACTGATTCTATTGATATAATGACCATAGTCAGTTCTTCTATTTTACAATGATCTTTTTTTTATCTATCAACTCTTTAAACTCATTACTATAGATTCTTGGCAGTGCGAGTGCATATTGAAACAGTTGAAAAGTACAAATTGTGTATACTTATATGTTATGTTTGTTTACGATGAATATTTCCGTAATATTGTTAAAACACTAATTGAATCCCTTAGAAGAATTAAATTTGAGACTTGCCTTATTTTTAATGGACTCAAACAGAAAGTAGTACAGGGCATAAAAAAGTTTTTACACTAAAATGTTTAATATGACAATAGTATTGGACAATGGTGATCTTTTTACAGGTTTAAACAGTTCCCCGTCAGATTTACGACAGAAGATTTTGCTAATCCTTTCTAGAGGCTTTTGCGTGGGCTTCAACGTCCGTCCAGACAACGCAGGATCTTAAAGGCTTTTTTGCATATATCTATTCGATAATTAATAAACTAATTATCTACATCAAGATATATACCGTTACATTGGTACACCACCAGTAAATATATTTTACACATGAGAGAAGACGTACAAGAATCGTAAGAGAACATAAAACTCAATCAGACAAATAATGTAGTTATTAACTCTTCTTAATTTATTCCTATTTCGATAGCACCGCATGAATTGAAAAAAAAATCAAATGATTTCATCGATAACACTGTTGCGCATCACTGCAAGTTACTAAAAAGCGTTCTCAAGAGGCACAATCAAGACACATTGAATCTGTTATTGTTGCGAGTGATTTATTGATTGCGTCTCTGTCAACAAGCCGGCACTTTACACTGAATACTTCATTTGATCCGGATTTTTATCGATAAAACCCGGCCCGTGAGTCACATCACTCGTTAAGTGTATTTAGTATACAAATGATGCGAACGTCGGTTTCTCTTTGCGAGAACGGTTGGGAATAGTTTGAATTCTTTAAGCTTACAAGTATAGTATTGATTGCTAATTTCATATGGCCATGCCTATTACTTATGCGTGTTAATACGGCTACACCTGTTATCCATCAGTGATGGTGGTAGAGCAGCATGATGATGGCCACTATGCATGAATACATCTGCGTCAAATACGTTATAAAATAATTCAGAATTCAAATTCAAATTGTTTTATTAATTATAAGGTACATACATACACTCAATGAAGGTCATGTTTTAGTCAACTGACTTCCGCTTATTAGATCATTAAAACACATAAGTAGTTATTAGTTTTTACGCTGCTCTTATAATAAGGCTAAACTATTTGTTCTTACTATTATGTAACTATATAATCTGACAACTAACTAAAATAATAATGTCACCTTTAACATTTTGTTCGTTGGAAATAACGAAAATAGTATTTTTTTAAAATAATTTTTGTAAAATTTTTATCAATTTTTTTGCTTTGTATTGATCTGTTAAATTATTACACACCATTACACATATTCGTCAGCCTTTCTTCACTGTTAAAACATGAATGTAAATACTAATAAATTTGCAATTGGATAAAAACTCAGACGAGAGCCGCCGCTGACCAAGTTACGCTAGAAACCAATTAGCCTGTACGACAAAAAGTTAGTCCGCGCGTTCGCTTGTTATTCGCATACAGTTGCATCAAATATGGTATACATTTATCTTGGATGTGGGTGGTCTTGACGTGGATTTCATTCGCGCGTTGTAGTTGCCGGGTGTTTAATGTTAACACGTGTCCAATATTTTAAATATACCTCGGACACAAACGGCCACAGTGACACTAGTAATTGGAACTGCTTAGGTACTTGTTAATGTTTAAATATTTATTTATGTTGCATGTCTACCTCATTCCTACTTTGAATACTTTTACCAGTGCTAGTAAATACATAGTAACAAGATTGATTTTCTAAATAAATCTAATAAATCCACACTTACTAATAAATGGTTCGAATAAATTTATATCTTTGTATCACGTTTGTGAATATGATTTTTTTTTTTCCTAATTGACGTTTTGCTGTTGACCTTAGTGGTAGAGGCCATGAATATGAATAAAGTTTATTAATAACTCCGACTAACATCTATGCAGTTTGAACGTGGTTTTTACTAAACTGAAATAAAATATAATCATTCTAAAATCATCACAACTCAACGTCGGAGAGACAGCAACCGGTGAACAAGGTAAAATGCTTGCTTTATTACAAGTAATAAAAGATTTTGTAAATGAACTCATAACCCTACATATTTGTTCTTATAAGTGGACTAACTAGCCCTGGTTAGGCAGTACACTGAGCTTTTCTTTTTAATAATAACTAGCTTTTGCCCGCGACTTCGTCCCGCGCATATATTATTATACATATAATATTATACAAAGGTATTATAGAACCTTCCTCTTTAATCGCTCTATCTATTAAAAGAAACCGCATCAAAATCCGTCGCGTAGTTTTAACAATTTAAGCATACATAGGGACATAGGGACAGAGAAAGCGACTTTGTTTTATACTATATAGTGATGTAGACTTGAAGTTTTTTCAAATAATATAAAGATATACATTTCATACATGTATCTTTTCCCTAATAATTGTGTGTCATTGTCACCCTACAGCGACTTAACGGTCGCTCCCACGTTGTCCCGATAATTGCAATTATTTACTGCATTATAATAGTTTGTGCACTTTTTTCAGAATACATTAAATTAGCAGCTACGCCAACTATGAAATTCAACTATGAAATAGATCTATAATTCGTCTTTAACAACGTTCGAAATACAAAAAAAAAATTAATGAATACACCGAATTATACTTTCATGAATATCAAATTTCTTTACAATGCGTGCAAAAAATATTTTTACCACTTAACACTTAATAATACAATTAAAATAGTAGGTAATTAGAAGTTCATTCGTACAGTAAAAGTATTTGTTAGTAGTATATAAGTAGGGTAGTTAGCAAATCAAAATGTATATGTTTTTTTAATATCATTAAAAACTACAAAAGACTATCTTGTTTCAATGTTGCTTGATTTGAATCAGGATGCAAGATAGCAATCGCTTCGTACAACCACTGCTAAATCGTATGGATATACACATTCTCACATACAGCACGCTTGATTAGAAATTCTAGTTTTTTGTTCATTGGTACCACTGTTATGTAACCGCTAAATGTGTTCCGCTAGATGGATTCATCGCATTAGTATTTATCGGTTTGGTTTTTATTTCTAAACGAGATAAATCTGCATATTACAGTTTACAATGGAGAAAGAGCGCATATTGTTATTTATTTGTTATGTGTCTTACAAACTAAAATTTTCATAATATGCTAAATAAAAAATTCATTATTTATTTATTTATTTATTTATTTATTTATTTATTTATTTAATAGTTTTAGTACACTGGAAATTTTACAGAAACAAACATGTTAAATTTTATACTTAGGTACTACTTATCTTCTAAAGAGATCTCTTCAAGCAGACCTAGGAATGGAAAGGGTATAACTAAATCCAATTTAGTGTGTACTATAAATACATATGCAGATTATATTACCAATTTCAAAAGATGTGGCCAACAATTTCTACCGCTGCCTTGAGTATCTTATTTCTATATATATCCTGGAATGATTGAATAAAATGGCTATTGTTGAATAACTTAATTAATTTGATCGAAGTACCGCGATGTGAGCTAAGCTTTACACCTGTTGATATTTTCAGTAATTGCCCTCGATAACTCGTTGGAAAACGATAATTTGTCTATTGTTGCCTTATCTGCTTGTATTGTTTGCGTGGTAAAAGGTTTCCTATCCCTAATATACAATAAATACTGTTTTTATTGACACTAATCTATTTAGCCAAGTTGGCATATTCAATATGATAGTTAAAACTGAACTCTTTCTGGGTTCTACAATCCGGATACTCCGGATACTGCATCAGACCCGGGTAATACTCCACCAGGCCTGTCTAGTGGGTATTCTTATTACGAGAAAAATAAAATTTAGACATCGTGTGACTTTTCGACGGGTATAAAAAAAAAACACAATTATGATGTTCTTTCATTGTGAAGAACATCACATTTACACCTGCGCGGTTGAAGGCACTGATTCCGTCCACTTTTTTGGCAAATCCATCATGCTGATATGAAAATTTGTCTCGAGCAGAACCAATCCGGGTATAGCGTTTGTGTTATAATGTGAAAATGATTGACTTCTCATTGTTAACAGTTCAAGTGCACCGTAGCGAGCAAAATCCGATTCTATTGGATAATTTTAGTAAGCGTAGGCGGTCGCGGCCGAGTGGCAAAACGTTGCAAGTGTAAATTTCTTGTTACTTGAAGGTCGTATACAAGTTTAATTACAGAACACCTCTATTACCTATTCATTGATATTTAATTAATTATAAAAAACCTACCATTTATTATATCTATGATACAATCTTACCTAAAAATGTTCATGTATAAAAAGTATTTTTTTAATCGTAGTTATTATACGTACAGGTCTCTACACTTGTCTTTAATACTCTACCTTCCTATATCCATAGTAAACAATTAATTAGTACTATGATTGACATATTGTCATATTTAAAATATTTTTGAATCAACAAATACATCATAATGGTTTTTAATACAGTTTTAGACCCGTATTTTAATTTGATATTAAGAAACACATTGCTTTATAAATAATGCAATTTTGATATTTCCTGTACTTGCCACTTGTTACTGAAGACTGCAGTCGACAATGGATCAAAAAATCCTTTGTTTACATGTAAACCCGTGTTCTGACTGACAGCCCTCGCCGCACGGCTGGGTGGCCACAATGCGCCAATCAAAGCACAAAGCCTATCTCAATCCGCCAGATTGGCACAAACATTTGCCAAATGTACGTTTTGTTACTTGTCAAATTGACAGCTCATATCTTTCCGTCTTTTCAAAAGTACCTATTAATTGAGTACCTATATAATTTTGTCGTATAATTATAAGGAATTATTATGATTACAAGGTCTTTCAATAGATTTGTATCAGTTATGTAATTATTGTCGAATTTGTTAATTTAAATAAACTATTTGAATTGGCTTTATAGAGGATTATAAAATAAAGATTATAATTGCATTTCAGCATTTATATACCATGAAAGTAAAGTTTATACATCGCGAGACATCCCCGGTAAGTTTTCTAAGAGAATATTTCATACCAGTATTAAACTGTCTCTATTTTGGGGGGATTTCGGGTTACTGAGCCTTGAAACGACTTAAAATAATTCCGAATTATACACACATATACACCGACTACTCATGTTTGTTATAAAACCGTAACATCACGCCTGTAATCCCCTGAGGGGTAGGCAGAGGAGTGTAGTTTGTTATAGAAGACTTGTAATGTGTTAGGTTATGTGTAGGACCATTTTAATACGCTACATCAGTAGGCACGCACTTGGCCAGCGTGGTACACTAAGACCTAGAACCCCCTCATCATGAGAGTCCCGTGTTCAGCAGTGGAACAATAAAAGGGACGCAAAAAAAAACGCTATTCGGACTCAAAGCACTTTGTTAATAAAAAGTTTATCACCTCTCAAGGGAAACATCGGCTCAAGTTTAATCCTTTTACATTTCGCAAAGCGTTTTGTAAGTTTACGAGATTACAACACCTTACGGCAAACAACTCATAACTCGATTTTGAGCCTTTTGTGTCGGTAATTGACTTAACAATGAAACTACGCGATGCTCCGACGCGGGGTTCGACGTTTCGATTTGACGTTTTGTGTTGGTTCACCGAGCGTTGTCCCCGAAGTTTGTATTTGTAAAATATTGCATTTGAAAGTGCTATTCTAAGTGTGGGCTCGAGCGAATAATTTCTGCGAAGGCCCCAATTACCGCGAAGAGGAAATAATCGTTATTTGAAACGAACTGATACAATGGATTATTGAATAATGACAAAAATTAAGCTTAGTTTTAATTATTTACACATATATTTTAACTGCCTCGTTGGTCGGGCGGTTGCTAGCGCGACTGCCGATCGGGAAGGTCCTGGGTGCAAATCCCGGGCTGGGTACTGTTGGAGTTTTCTAATCTAGAATTTCTAGCAGTGACTTGGAGTCTGGATGTGTGCCCGGTGCATGGCAATAGGCTCACTACCTATTCCATTGTGGGACTTAAACGTAACTGGTGAAATGTGGGGGTGAACTACACTCGTCTCCCTACCCCTTAAGGGGATTACAGGCGTGATGTTACGTTCAATGTATTGTCATTAGACAATAGTAAATGAATGGACAAAACTCAAACTGTCCAAGTCAAGCGATGACTGAACTGTTTATTTATCGTTACGTTGAAATATTTGCGGATGTTGGTATTACACTAATGAATAGAATAACAATTAGCATGTTTATTGTTAAAAATGTGGATGGATGGACCGATAAGTGAAGGGTCACGTTTCGTCAATGGGGGCACGGCGCGGGCGTAACGTGACGTGTGTTGAAGTTTATATTAAACATAAACAAGTATTTCCTACTGACAAGGAAAGTCTAAGCTGGACGGGATTACAACTATTGTTAGTTACTCTCCTTCTATTGCGGGAGACTTGGAGCATCCCTCCCCCCCGTCCCCCCGATTAAAAAATGTAATCCCAAGCGCTGTAAATCTGTACTATTAATATTGTAAACAGTTAATTTTTGTGACTTTGTATGTAGGAGGTAATCATCAAAACGACTTATTCAATTTTAAAAATTCTTCCACCAAAAGAACGCTGCGTTATCACTGAGTGACATAGGCATATCATTTATTTTAAAAAACAATGGGGATCCCTATTAAAACTTTAATAATGTAACCCAAAGTATAAGTAAAAGATCCATAAAATCTTACAACGTCTGCGCTGCTAAAACAGTATCGATGATAGAACAAAATAAATACGACTTTGTAGAACACATCATTGTCTACGAAAGGTTCACCCAAACCTAATTTAAGCAGGTCTTTTTAAATCTTATTTGCCTGCGAAGACGGGGCGGGTCGCTATTTGCATATAATTTGAAATAACGCATATTGAACATGATTTGAATAAATGCACTGCACTCAGGTTCAAATACGATGTTCGGAGCAGGATCACATAACAAAACAACTTCAAATACCTACTTCGTAATCGTTTCAAAAGAATTATTTTAACGGGCCCTTCAGAGTTATTCTCGTATACGGACATTCTGTTACATAGTGACATAACGTGTCGTAAAGACATGTTATAAGCGATGTACTGTTAGAGAATCACTAGCTGTTACCCGCAGATAGATCGCGTGGTCAGAATAATTTATTTTCTTCAAATTATCCTAACGTTATAGCGCCCGTTCTGCTCTATTTACCGCTTATTTGAATAAAACGCGTTTTCCCGTTGAAATGAGATATTTTTCCGCGCAAAAAGTAGCCTATGTATTATTATTATATTACTGTTATTTTACCATATTCGTATTTTCATGCTCATTATACCCCGGGCCTCTTCAAAGTATCAGAAAATGTGCGTAAAAACAATATGATAAGCGGACATCGTAATTTTTTTCGAAAACGATAAAAATGTTAAGACAAAGACTTATTGAGTTGCTCGGAAGCCCGAAAAGGTTCAACAACGTCTTGGCAGAGGGCGCTGGTGGTGCGTCGTTTCGGTTTTAATGTCCAATGTTACACGGGTCGTGCCAAGAAAGGCTCCTTGAGCTAAAGGATCGCGCAGCACTGATATTGCTTTGTCGAATGGTTTATAATACTTTATTAACACACTCCAGTTGGTAACATTGTTTGCGAGGAACACGAAAAGAAATGCTGATATTAAAAAGGATTTGACCTTTCTAATATTGCTTCATTAAGTCGAGTTACAAAGCCTTTTGTGACTTCCCCGAGACTACGCAATAATTGACAACGTGTATATATTTCTGAACAGTGTATTTTTATTTTCATGAGCCTGAATTTAAAAACTGTTATGACTTATTGTGTTGTTTACGATTCTATTCCTCTTCAATTGTAATCCTATCGAATAGTAAGTTGCGTTAAAGTCGGCCTCACTGGCATACATTACTTACGCCTTAAGGCTGGCAACCGTTAAGGTGTCGATTCCTCCGTGCTATAGCAGCGGCGACGCGGCGCGGTGCGGTGGCGTCAATTTTTTAATTGTTCAACTTTTTAAATTCGTAATATCTTTTGAACGGAATGTCCGATTTGAATAAACTAAACGGAAATTTATGGGTATTGAAACAGTCTTGCTTATGAAATGAGTTATTTGGATAAGGATCAAGTCAAAGGTACGGATAACTTGGTCTGATTTTGGTCGGAATTTCTATCAACTTTTAAAACGTTAAAAAGTAGTCATAGT